>JBCAUG010035998.1:0-10071 GCA_038406175.1 Haplosyllis leylae | reverse complement strand
TGACCTTGATTGACATAGGACTTCAAACGCAAAGTTTCATTGTTTAAATCAGCACAGGTCCCATGGACCTATTTTTTCTCAAACATTTCAATGGAATCGGGAACAACCATTAATTACGAGTGGTATTACATGCTCAGGTTACAGTGCGGGAGTTATGTCAATAGGGACTAATGTACTACTATTCTCTTTGGAGGAAAACTTGAATAAATTACGCTCCTCACAAATAGATAAATTAGGGAGTAAAAACGAAATGTTAGCATTACTACTACAATGTATTATTAAGCTAATTTCCCCATTGATTTTTTGCCTAAAGCTATTTGTTAAACCGAGATTGAGTTACAATATGCAGAGATTATATTGGATATGTGACATTACACAGCTTGTGAAGCAATGTCGTGACCTTTGATTTCAGACCTTTTATTTTAATTGTCAAACATTAAATTAACAAACGTGGTGAACAAAACATTTGTTTAGGAAAAGGTTAACTGATGATTTACTTTCTCGCGAATTAAAAAATGACAAGATTAGATAAACGTTTGTTTTATTTTACTATCTCTGATATTTTTTTTATAGATGGTCTGCTCCTGCGGTGCGAGGTCCGAACAGCCGCCATTCAAGCAGATGGTTCACTATGTCAGCGCAAACTCTCTTGTGTAAGTACATGTATCAACCTCCTTTCAAAAAAAAAATCAGCTACTGATATTAAGATAGAATTGTCCCGTGCTAAATGGAAAGGAACGAGCCACTGTAAAGTGCTCAGAGCAAAATTGGAATTGTAAAGATTTCAATGGCTGTGAATTACATGAAGTTAGTTCAATAAGAGATGTTTTCCCTTTAATATCAACATGGCATGAAAGAAATTGAGCAAATTTATCTAGAAAATGTTTCCAGCACCGATGTTGATTACATGTGTGTTATCGTCATGGATTTTGTCTTAATAATGAACCTCACCAAGTTCTTGTGTTTCGTTCCAATTTAACTGTCTATTCAAAGTAATAAGACGAACCTCTCGAGAATATCGGTCACTATTCAATGTAAATGAAACAGAAACCAAATTCAATAGTCTGTTTATCATTGGTTTCTTCGGTTTCTTTATTCGTGATATTTCTCGATGGAGAGACAGACTTGGTGAGATGAAAGAATTTGTTGCCCCAAAATAGTAATGAAAAATTACAGTAGGAGAATGAAGGGTGTGGTTCGTCTCAAGTGAGTCTCTACACAAGCACTACTCTACTTAATCAGATCTGCATTTTAAATTTCTTCTGAAACGTTCACGCACATCTCTTTGAAAGGAAATTTGTTGTGAATGAGACACGGTGGTTTATTTGTAAACAAGAAAATCATTGCAGCAAACCCACGCACTGTACGCAACAAAAGCAGACAGACAATGTTTCACATTATGAACCATGAAATTAAATTCTTAATCAAATATACAAAGTTTCTAATTCAGTGCTATCTCTGACACTAGTGCTCAGGCACTAGCATGGCAAAAACACATACAATTTTATTATATTTATTGCACAACTTTTTTTAAAATTTAGTGTCTTTGTTTTGAGTACTTGTTGCCTCCTTGTGATTTGGGTACCAAAACATAAACAAAGAACAGAACAGGGGACCGTCAGTGTAAACTTGACAAATCACTGCTGGCAAGGTTTTGTTCTGGTTTAAATGAAGACAACCAACCCATCTTGTCACCGACCGACCCATGCATGTTCACAACGAAACAAAATCACTTTTAGACTATAATGTATGAAACTTTTGATAATATGTGATCTAATAAGACTGCTTAGATTGTTCTGGATAATATTTTTACCAGTACTTCTTGTCATCATAGCTGACGACGTGAATGAAATGTACTGTGAACTTGTCAAGAAAGTATTTCCAAAATTTTCAATTCTTTTTCTAAACGACAAAACATGACAATGCTAATGCAAGTATGACAGCAGAAAATGTGAAGTTTGATAAATATGTGGAATGATTTCAATACAAGTAAGAGAAGCAGCTTTGTATTCACATCACAATTGTGACTTGGTAGCAGACAATAATAGACAGGAAGCTACCCAGGATGCCTTTAATATTACTATGAAAGAAAATTATGTCAAAAGTATGGCTTTGAATTTATAGACCTTTTATTTTTATTGATCATCTGGACAAACCAGCAGAAGCTGTTTCAACAAATATGCCTCAATGACCGTCAGAATATGAAAAGATGTGGTGTTATTTGTTTAAAGGATCCTTAGGATTTGTCATCTATGTGGATGGTTTGGTAATTTATCTAGAGATAGGAGTGTTAAATATTAAAACAGTGGTGTAATACTCGCTCGTTAACGTTGATCAAATCCTCATGATAATTCACTGACTTCATTACGGCACACGATACGATTGAAAATTAAGAATACGCCATTAATTATGAATCTAAATTAATGTGCATAATTAATCCACAAGGTGGACTAGCCTTTGTTCTGGGAATTGGGTGGGAAGCCCGTGGTGAGGTTGGACTCATCAAATAACTGCTTGCAGTTCATGCCGGTAATGGTCTTTCGTGTGAGATAAAGGTATGATTTGTGAGACATTAAATATTGAAAATATTACGTAAGGGCGAAAGCTAGCCGTAAAACAGATGTTTTACTCGGCACCCTTGTCAATTTGAACGTGAAATTAATGGTGGTTTTCTGTGACTGAAATTCTGTGTAGTACAGTTGCCGACTTTCAGACCTGCAAGACTGGCCAAATTGAGAATTGTTTCAAACCAATAAACCTACTTTTGCGGTTTTATTGTGAAATTGAAAACACTTTTCATAACAAGCCATCAAATTAGAACAATGACTGGCGCCCAAGGCAAAAGTTTTAATTTTGTTTTGAATCGTTCATTCCCGACTATTCCCTTAAAACAAAGTATTTAATTTACCTGTCCGGTCAAATTTAATATTACGTGGTTTACAAATTGTACTGTTAAAATTTTTTTTGGACTGTGCCTTGACACATTAGGCGTAACTGTGTGTACAAGAAATTCACAACGTCCCTACAAATGTTAAACATTCTTATTTCATTGTTTATGTAAAAAAATACAAAAAGATATTCTGCTGTTCACTCTTTCGACTATGGTTAAGTGCAAGTTCAGTTTTGTTTCGCAGACCACCATGAAGTTTTGGAAAAGCCTTTGGTATGATATATTTTACCGGTCTGGTTTTTTGAAAATGATTTTCACTTCAAAACTACATGTTTTAGCTCCAGTGCGAGTTTAAATTGGCCGAAGTTGTTGAAAAGGCAAAATTTCTCTACCTGGGTCCTGGAAATGTAAAGATCAAGATTTGAATAGTAATGTTTTGGTACGCTTTGGGGTACACTTGACTTGAAGGACGTGCCCTCATTATTGTCTCCCAGTCTAGACCTTGTTTTGGCTGAGATGGAAATGTAAAACTCAGGTGAACGATGTGAAAAGTGGTGGAACGGTAGTGCGTACTCTTGGACTAGGTGACGTGTACGCAGTTTGGACAACGTAATGAAAAGACAAAATATGTTATGATTAAGATTATGTTTTTTGTGTCAGAAGGGAAACAATCCACAGTTTTTGGTGCCAGTTCTCGTGTTCAATCAGATACGAAATGGTCAATATCGCAAAATCTAACATAATGGTACATAGGGGTTAGGTAAAACGCCTCCATTCACAGAACATCCATTGTACACAGGGTTATTTCCATAACAAATACGTGGCCACTTTATTTGCCATTTGCCCGAGATTTTAAGCATATTCTGTGCATGTTTGTTGTGTTTTGAAAGGAGTCCAAGATAATTATGCAAAATTGACATGTGCCTTTTTTGCATTCACAATACCTGGCATCAAAAGCTTGTTTTTCAAAAGGCCGGTTTTATTCAACGTTGAATTGAGTTAGATTTGTCCCAACGTAATAGAAAATTGTCATTGAATTGAAGGAAGCTACCTGTACAATATCGAAAGGTCTCAACACCTCTGAGGCATGAAATTTATGGAGGAAAGTGTCTCAGACCTATTACATGTAGGAACTTCTGAGAACCTAAATCATGATTTTCTAAAGATTGAGTGTCTCGGTGACAGAAATGTATCAGTTTTTAAATTATGCCCCATTTTGAATAAAGAATTTGCTGTAAATAGAAACTGAGTTAGTAAACATGAACCTGTTAAGTGAAGACAATTTTAAAAGTGAGTGGGATAAAATAAAGAATTCCTACCAAAAACTGAACAAATTTTTTTCTTTGTATTTTTAGCACGCAGGCACAACGTCTGGAGGCGCAAGGATCAGACCCGTCCCCGAGAGAATTGTTCGCGCAGATGATACGAATTGCGAATACTGAAGGTGAAATGAAAAACTGTCCGGTAAGTGTCACGCCTTCTCGAGAAACATGAAAAAGATAATATTTTTTACTTTTAGGAAAAAGTAACGGACTGAGAAATCGAAGAAAGCACGCTTGGATGCAAAACTCAGCCTTTGTTTAATAGTCTTAACAAACTTCGCAAAAGTAAAGTAAACATTAAGAAAGTAAACGGTATATTTTATGGGCATTTCAAAAAATCTTAACCGCAAACTTAGTCACTTTAGAACAAGCGTCGCCTCCTTCCAAGAAACAACAAACCATAGAACATGAGTGTACTTAAAGATACTTTTTCCGCCTCCAAGTGCCTGGATTAACTTATCAGAGCCTCGTTATCGCTAGATCCAAAATTCATATTGACTCTAGTGAAAGCGTCCCCAAAACACTGGATCCACTTACAGAATAGAGTCTAGAGCTTTGGTAAATAAAAGAAATTTACTCCCCGTATTGTTACATAAATCTAACAAACTTGAAAACAAGTGAAAACGGTTCGTGATTGTAAACCTGTCCGTTCCTCCTACACATTGTTCTCATTTCATCTGATCCACGGCTGCTCTGACCAACAGGTTGCCAAGTGAAACAGTAAAATCCTGATTCCAATTATTCTCCTGTCGGGTAGATGGTTTGTTTCACCATTTAACCCACCGGGGAACATGACCCTAATGTTAACAAAGAGAAGAAAAATAGCTTACCGCTGAATATTGCGAAGACCTTGGTAGTATGAATTAGGCTAGGTTTATCGTAAGAAGGTTATTTTGGAAACTCGAAAACTTCTTTCAGAGGCACTCTTATTTGACTTCTCTTCTCAATCTCGCCCGATAGTGTAGACATTAAGAATACGGACATTTACTAGATCAGTTCAATGCCACATTTATTTCATTTGGCATTTACAAAGTGATGTAGAAATTTCTTGTTTCTCAAATCTCTGAATAGTCCAGGACTCCAATCTTGTAGCAGTGATTGGCAGTTTTTACAACAAAGAACCGAACAAGTGATATATGTCTGTCTGTTATTAGGGAGTAATTCACCTAAATACGACCCTCCTCAGATTGTGCTCTTATATTGTTTGTTTATTTCAAAATTGGGGTAAATACTATCCATCATTTTACAACATTACAAATCTCATCGAAAAATTTCTGGAAAGTTACCAAACCTGTAACTGGAAATAGTGAGAAGCAATGACATTGAAGGCAAATTAATGACAACGATGGGGAGGCTTCTTTTTACAAAGAAAGATAGCTAATAATTTTGCGTGGACATAGAATGGTGCTGTTTGTATTCTGCATTAAACTTCACAACGTGTTAGATTGCGGGATGAAGCATCATCCATTCCTTTGAAGTAATTTTCACCTTTGCTAAATGACTTTTCTGTGTCTCTTAATAGATATTGCAAGGTATAATTATAACCAAAAACCGTACAATGATGTGCCCTAATGTGACACTTTCCCTCATAAAAAATCAGGGCAGCGAAAATACGACAAGCCACCTTACCGTTACACAACACGTATAATAATAGCAAATTAACTTCATTTCCCATCAATTACCGGTTACCTTTGGTCCGTAGACGGCATAATTAAAATAATAAGGAATTTCCAACTATTTTTGCGTGAAATTATGTATCAGAACACGCCTTGCACAGTATGACTGTGCCATGTGATTTGTAGCTGTATGTGTTCAGATGCCGTCGTTGTTATAACTTGAGTTCGGATGCCGTAAACATTACGCAAGATATTTTAATTACATTCAGTACCTTGTGTATTATAATAAAAATAGCAGCATATTATTGACATTTTATTTTATGAATTGTGCGCACCTCACTGGCACCTCACCTGTGAAATTGATTTAAGGAGAGGTGGCAGCACCTCATGGATCAAACACTATTGAATTATTCTAGCACAATCCACGTAAATACTGTTTACTGTCAAATATATTTTGTATATGTGTGCTTTTCCTTTCAGAAAAATTGTGGGAAGAAAGTACAAGTCATCAGAAACTTAATGAACTGTCCCGATGTTGGTAAGTTTGAGCCACAAAAATACATTGTTAGTCTTTGTGTGTAGTCTTTCCAGCGTTTATTTTCCTCACATTGTCCAGATCCCTGAACTACAACAAAACTAGAAATAGACCTACTGTTGGTAATTTAAGATGTTCTTTTATCATTAATATGCTAAAATATGCTGGCTGAAGTGTTTTCTTTTGGAAAGTTTAAGCCTTTTCACTAGTGAGTGATTTGATGTATTTTAATGTGACATGTGCACTTCGCGACGTCACTGTCAATGGTCTCTGCTCGAATAAAAATGGTATTGTGGGTTTTCCAGGTACTATTGAATCATTTCAGAAGACAAAGTTAAACTTTGGGGAGTCCTCACTTGGGTGTTTACCTTTCTCCATATTGTAACACTACGTTTCCTTTCTGTTTACTGTGTTTCCCGGCATCTCGTAATATAAGTTTTCTGAAATATTGATCAGATCCTGTGCATGTTAAGAAATACTTTTGCGGATAATTAATTGTCAGTAAAACTAATCATTTTCGAAGATGGAGAGGGTCAATGGGATCATTTCTCCCCAAGATGAATTTGTGCAATTCACGTACATCCTATTTCCATTGTTTGTGATACTTTATGTGTGGTATTCTTTAATTTTACAGTGAGCATTGGTTTGATTTGGGATTCAGATCGACCGAATCTTGATTACATTAAGGACGTGGTGCGGTGCATCGGGACAACTATCAGACTTCCTGATGTAAGTATTTTTAGCATAGTTCACCTCAGTTTGAATTTGATTTATTATTGGAAACTAAAGACATGTCTTTAAATGAGTGCAACGTAATCTGAATTTAAAAAGAAAAAAAACTTTGTAACAAAAAGGTTACATACGGAAACGTTTAAAACTCAAATAAAATGAAAAACACGAGGGCAAATCCTTTTGACAAGGCTTTTGTATGTACTGTAAATTATTTTATAAACACACACCTGTTTTCTTGTTAATGTTTATGAAACATTCAGTATTTTGGATGATAAATTGTCGTACAGAAAATATTTAAAGAATTTCAGTCAAGCTGAGGGAAACAAGCCAAGAAATCGACCCTCAATGAAAACGTTTACAGTGCACTATTTACCTTACTACGGTATCATAAAAACTTGGAAAAAGATCACATAACATAAAATATAATACTGTAGTGTAGAGTGCACTTTTTGCTAGTTCATCACAGCAGAATGGGAGAGTATAATATGAAGTACACAGAGTAAATAGTGCAAATTGGGCGCCAAAAAGGAGTGTACATGATCCTGAACATCAGCAAATTTTTTGTCGTAGCGTCTTCCTTTCTAAACTATACAAATTTCCTTTTCATATTCATCATCTGACAGGATATGGGGATTATTACGTTCCATTGAAAAAGGTTTGATATCCATGGAACGCTGCATAACGGTCATTCTTTGACAGAGCGGGATCGTTCTTTCAGGCAAAGTTAAATCAACGCCAAAGGAAATCAGACATCTCGTTAATTAATTTCTTGTGTCTCATTTTACTCTCGCACAGTTTCTAAGCGACGATAATTGATGTAAACTGTCACACGGGGTCGCAGTTAAACTCCATCATTTTGTAGTTATAGTGGTACAAGGCCTTTTCAATGTGTGAGAAGTTAAAACAGCAGACATGCCCATCCTGCTTTAAAATGACACGGAGCTTGACTTCCTATGTTTGCCTTTTAAAATATACCTTTTTACGAACTTCCTATTTCCTGCTTTGTATGTAAAGATGACTTGGCCTCTTAAAGGGTGAAAGGACAGTGAGTGATACGCACCATATTAGGTTGTATTGTCTGACATGAAATAGGGTGGACAACGACGGAAGTGTTATTACAGGACATGCAGATTCAAAACGTTATATTCGGAGATGACGTTTTGGATTTTAGCTGTGTGATATAGTTTATAATGTTAAAGCCATAATATGCTAACTTATTTGTAAAAAAAAAAGGTACAAATCTTGATCGTAATTCCAAAAGCAACAGCACTCGAAACAGAAGTTCAGTACGAGGACTGATGAGGAGATAACAATGAACCATATATTAAAAGACAGATAGTAACAGTTGAGCGAAAGTTAATTACAGGATCAAAATATTAGATCAGTACAGTATAAAGGCCTCAGATGATCGTGGAGATTTTAGTGGAAGTAAGAAGATGAACTTTTAAAACCCGTACCTGATTTTTAGTAGACAGTTGAAACCAGGCTTGGGATTAACTAGATGAGAATCAAAACAAGAAAATATTGTTCCTAGGTAGTCTTAATACTCAAGTGTTCTGAATTTGTGATAGAAAGTTTGAGATGTTCAACTTGATGAAAGTTCCTAAACATACAACACCTGGTTATTAATAATTCCTCAGCAGGAAGGCCAGTAAAATTGAAGAGACTTTATGAAATTCATGCTGTAATAATTGATTGTTCTAAACATTAGACTTTGCTTATCACGATTATTGCCACTTGTGAAGCAATGAAAGTCGCCATACACTGTTCAGAACCGGACGTTTTGGCCTACTCTCGTACTGAGATTAAAGTATGGGTGTAATAAAGATAAATTATTAAGAGTATGGTTAACGTAGAGAACTTTAATAAATTTTGCAGTATGCCTTGGGACGGTGGTACGTGATCAGGAGCATTGATTTCTTGTAACAGGCAGGTGAATACCGTAAATGTCGCAAATGAAGCGCACTCCCTTTTTACCGCGCACCCCCTTTTTCTAGCACAACTATGGACATTTTTCAGCAGATTTGTGAGACTCGGAAAGAGAATCTGTACCATACTACTAATAAAAAGTATGATTTACTTCCTCATCTATACTCCTCTCTGCTCACTGTTCATCCAGCTCATCATTCTCAACCAGAGAATCTGTACTGTGCTACTTATAAAAAGTATTACTTACTTCCTCGTCTGTTGTGGAAATGGTTTTTTGATGTTCTCAAATAACACGCAGTGCAAAAAGTTGGTCATATGCGCATGCGCGTTATTTGCGACATTTACGGTATGTTGGTAAAATAAGGTAAATACTGTCAACCTAATAGCAAGATTGTCATAAATATCATTCACAAATGGCACTAAATGAGGGAAAACATTAATCAGATTGGCTCTGTACTAGAGATCCACGGGTGTCTGGATTTCTAGTTAATGGCAAAACGTCACCAGTAGATTAAGCGAGGGTCTTTAACAACATTTAAAATGCTAACATAATACAACCTACTTTACGAGGGTTGTTCAATAAGTTCTCGGCCTAACATAGAAAGGCAGTCAAGCATAACTTAATTTTATATTTTCTGCACACATCAACTCTATTGTAGAAAAGATGACCAATTTTGATATTTTTGTAAAGTACTATATTTAAATGGCACCAGCTGAAATGATGGAGGGGTAGATAGATTCTGCAAATTTCCAAAATCCAATTTTAATGATGTTTGTTTGAAGCTGTAAAATAGGAAGTTATTATTTTCTAAATACATCAATACCTATCCTAAATAATAACTGTTATGTCTTTTTAAGATCATAAATAAAAGATGTGATTACTTTTATAATTTATGTAACTAGAAGTAATAAATTAGAAGCTATACAATATTTTTGAAAATCTGTTACACTGCCAAAATAGTGAAGCTAGGCAATTCATATTAATTGTAATATTTAAAATAACTGATATACCAAATACCCATACCCATAGCTAATAACTGTCAGTCA
>JBCAUG010035987.1:0-10072 GCA_038406175.1 Haplosyllis leylae | reverse complement strand
ACTACTCTATATCCATTTTGTCACTTTTCTAAGAGGTAAACTATCCTGGAATGGGTGATAAATCAATTTTTGATGCAAAATGGTACTCCACTGAAGTTAGCTCCACAGTTCGTGGTGGAGCAATTCAGTCAACCCTCGATTCATTTACTCGTTTCAGGTTAGTTGTTCTACAGACATCAAGATCAATTTCCAGCATTTGTTGATGGAATTTGCATCCCATGAGGATGTTCAGAACCTTGTGTGACTGCTGATAGACAATGTAAACACAAATGAGTAAATGAGTCAAGGGCCGGCTAAATTGCTCCATGCTGCAGCTCAATACAAATCTAGATTCTCTTTCTACAATTTATCAAACATTATCAAACATGGAGATCCCAACTACAACACACTACTGTTGAGTCAAAAACAGAAAAGGCCCATCAGACTGTGTAGGGGCAAATTACAAGAAATTTGTAAAACAACAAATATTGAAAGGCAAGAACTTTGAAAATACTGCAGAGCTGGGAGAGTACAGCGTGACAGAGTACATGGCACAGAGCATGATGCATGGAAACAAGAAAAGGAAATGTGAGGTTTATGCACACAGTTTGAAAGCAAGTTTCCAGGTGTGGTTGAATGGCTAGGTTATGACTGTTGCTGTATTGGTTGTTTAACACACACTGGTGACTGCTGTTACAAAGATCTTGCAGATGACTGGAAACTGCACTCACTCACAAAACATACCAAAAACGAATTGAGAGAGTTGGATGTAAGCCAGTGGATGGCATCATATAATCAAATCAATCAGCATGATGTACAAAGCAAAGATGAAGGAGAATTGTTGAGCAGTGATGAAAGTGCATATGATCTCCTTAGTTTGGAAGATTCTGATGCATCCAGTGATGATGATGTAAAGTCACTCTCACCTGAAAAAATTATTACATCAAGTGATGACAGTGATGGTGAAGAATCAATTACACATCCTCGTGACAGTGATGTACCAATTTCCAGTAATGAAATTGAACTTTTGGTTGAAACATCATCAGAGAGTGATGGAGAGTGTAGCACAGAAATCAACTATGAGGTGAAATTGATCACTCATACCAACATTACACACATTTAAAAGAACACATAATGAAGAAGTGTCTCCCTGCACCTGTTACATCAGTAAAGCAACAATTTACACCTGCTGATGAAGTTGCAAGATTCTTCTACACTCCAGATTGTCCTGTAGGATACATTCCCATTCACACAGCAGGTGATGGAAATTGCCTACCTCAAGTTCTGTCACATCTCTTCTTTGGAAATGAGGATCATCACTTTGAAGTTACATGTTGAATTATTGAAGCTGGAGTGCTGCATGAGGATGATTTTCTGACGCACGAAATGTTAACACGGGGTGTCACATCTGGATCTAAGAATCAACCATGACAGTATGCAACATATTCTCCAAGGCTTCTTCCTATACACAGGAGATTGAACCGTGACAAAATCCACGAAGTCTATCAGGCAGAAATAATGGCAATCACAAGGAACTATGAATACATGGGAATTTGGCAAATACACCAGTCTGCAGAAGCTTTTCATAGACCTATCGGATCAGTTTTCTCATATCCTGCTAACCTCACTCTCTATGCAGACATGAACAGGATTATTTTTTCCTCTGAACCCAACATTCAACTGCAAATCACCTGTCCATGTCCAGTGGACTCCATTACATGAAGATGTTCACATGTCTAGTGTTAAGCATTTTGTTTGCTTGATCAACCCTCCTACAATTAGTATTTCATCACCTACATACTTCTGTTCTGATTAGTATCAAAGTTATGAATTTAATAATCCATTTGTCTAATTCTATTTTCAGTATTAAAGTAAAACCCAAAGAGCATGACGAAGGAGATAAAAAACCCCAAATTGTACTTAAAATAAAAATTAAAAAAAGATCCACAGTTAGTGTCTCAACATCGGAAAAAGATGGAGCACAAAAAGCAAAGAAAAGAAAGAAAGATCATAAGAAACATGGAAAAAGGAAGAATATTAAGCTTGATACCGAACCAAACAGAGATGAATGTGATGGAGAGAAGGACAAAAAAGCAGAAATTGTGATTGATAATGTAAAAGATCGGAGTGATGGTGAACACAATGGAGTGAAGGAAAAAGAAACGGAAACAGGTGTAATTGATGATTCTGTTACAACTGATGAATGTGATGGTGAGATGGAAAAACAATTGGAAAAAGCATAACAGTGTGTCATTGATGATTCTCTTGAGAACGGTGATGTAGCAGGGGGTGAATTGGAAGCAAGTGTGAGTGACAATGATGATAATAACATTAAAGATGTAAGTAAAAATGTTATGGTTGGTGAATTGATGACTGCTGAAGGACATGACATAGATGGTGGAATGAAAGTAGAGTCCTCAAGTGATAATACATTTCCGACAGCTAAATCAATCATGAAGTCTGGGAGTGGTGAATCATTTGAAGCACTTCCTTCTAATTCTTCAGACAGCAATGAGGTGACTGATGTTGCAGGGTTTGAAGCCATTAACACTTAAGAAATTGGAAGGTCTGTGACATTAAATGGTGATGGTGACCAAATTTATGGACATGAATGACAAAAGCCCAATACAGGAATTGGAGACAACATGCCAATGATGAATCAGATTTGGTACAGCACAGTCCTATGGAATGAAGATCAGCAAGATTAAAGAAGCAGGATTGGTATTGTGGTGTATGATGACCATTTAGTGAAACTCTTACTGAGAAGATGCATATAATTGAAGGTATCATTGAGAGACAGGTTAAGTGACGATGATGATGATGTGAAAAGTACAAAAAAGTGCTGGACCTGGATGTGGATTTGGTGGGGTAAGGGGTGCAGCAAAGGCTGTAGGAAAGGGAAGAGGGAGAGGGAGGGGAAAAAAGAAGATGATAGAAACAGAGGCTAACAGAAAAAAGAAGATGATAGAAACAGGCTAACAGGAGTCCACCACACAATTAGCAAACATCTGACTGGCAAATACAATGTCACAGTGTACAAGGTATCGCAAGTTCATCACCAATGGACTATAAGCAAGTAGTCGATGAACTTCCTAATTTGGACTTTCCTCATGATAAGGAAATGGTACAGATCCTTAAGGATAATAAACAGAAGAGCATATTTTTTGGAGATGCTGATGTAGACTGGCAGAAAACAGATGAGGACCTTGCTTTACTAATTGCAGAAGTGACGATTCCAAAGCAGTTATCTCTGCATTAGCAAGAAGCAGTCACAGTGATGAAAACACTTCAATTGGAATAAAGAAAGATTACAGTACCAATGATGATGAGAAAAATTCGCCACCTGTTTTGGAACAGAAATTAGATGTCATTGATCCTAACCAACTATTCCAAGTGCAATGTGATGATAAAATAAAACAGTTATCAGAGAAAAGTGATAGTGGCTGGGAATATGTTGCGACACTGAAAGCTGTAGTGGATTCATCTAGAGAGGAGGAAGGAGAAAACTACAGAAGGAGAAAATTACAGAAGTTAGGGAATCAGTGACTCAGATGGATGTAAGGTGATTGTAAGGTGATTCTATGGGGAACAGTTTTGGAAAGAGCTGCTGCGCCACAGGATAAATTTCGATTACATCTAATGAAAAAGTTTGTGGCCAGAGAAAGAGCAGAGAAAGCAAAACATCGATTGAAAAATCAATCAGATTCTATGCATAGTGATACATCACTCTTGGATACCATCTCAGATCTAAGCATTACAAGCATTACAAGTAATACACCTTATAATGAGCCTGAAGATACAAAATCAAATAATGAAGGAAGTGAAGTTGAAGATGAGAAAGAAAATGAAAGTGATGCAGCCAGGGAGAAACTGAAATGTCATAAGAAGGTTAAAGACAAAACTCAAGATACTGAAGATACTGCATCTATTGGTTCAATGTGTTTGGAGGGACCTAGTGCCACAGAAAGTTCAAAATCATCAACAGTTACAGTGTCAGCACTCACCAGTGATGCAATAGATACGGTTTACACATCGAAGGAAAAACTAAAAAGTTGTAAAAAGTTAGGAAGCAAACGACATTTCAAAAATATGCAGACAAAAATGAGAAGGAAATTTGGTGTTGTGTCTGGAGTTGAAGGTGAGAAGAGTGATGCAGGTGATGGAGACGGAGATGGAGAAAGCTGTATGTTAAGTAGTATATTTTATATCTATACATGTATGAACACAATATTTAAATTGATGTTGTTTTGCTTTGTGACATCACATTAATTAATAATATATATTTATTAAATGCAATATTTTTTTTCATTATTCACTTACTTTAACATAAGATAGATTTCTAAGGTATAATTCTAAGGTATAATTCCAGTTTTTGGATTCTCCTGATACATGTATGATCGGTGCGAAATGGTATGATTGTGACATTTGTTATTTCAAACAGACCTGCAACATATTGCTGTAATGTTTGGTGAAAAAATTCTGCCAGCTATAATGATTCGTTGTTCAGTTGGTGCATGCAATGTGACGGAGAGGGGAGATCGGTGATGGCTGTGGTGAGTGCAATGTGACGGAGAGGGGAGATCGGTGATGGCTGTGGTGATGAATTGGTTGGAGTTTCATTTTGATTTACTGGTTGTAAAAAGTTTACTTAGCTATTATTAAATTAATAAATTCTTGTGTTAATGTATTTGAAATTCTATTATTATTCAAGAGGCAGCCACTATCTTGGGGCCTGTAAGTACAGCTTTTCTTTCCGTATGGTGCGGCATCAGTGCAGCGATGGTCTTGTATTGTGTGGCGATCATCGGATTTGGTGTGGCGCCGGCACGAACGTACATGTATTTTCCAAATTGCCTACAAAGGGCTGGAGATGGTAGGGGGCTACACCCTTACACAAGATGACCCCAAGAACTTCACAGACAAGATCACCTGCCTTGAAGTCCCTAAGGAGTTCCCAGAGCCATACCCCCTGGGGCAGATGAGGACCAGCAGGCCACAGCAGGAACCTCAGAAGCTCAACCTGAACCAGCCCAGCAGCCCATGGGTGTAAGGCATGGGGTAATATCAAAAATGCATTATGAGTTATGCAAGCTAGCAAAGAATGCTGGTATCAGACATATGAAAAATCAAACAGGATAGAGAACATGATTACCAGTCTCACCTCAAAAGATCTGGCTGTGCAAGTCTGTAAGAAGGAGTTTAAAACTCTCACCAACCTGAAAAAACTTAAAACTCTCACCAACCTGAAAAATCATTTGAGGCTAAAGCATTTGAAGAAAACAGCACACTACTGTAACATCTGCAAGAAGTACTTTTCTGAAGCCACCAAATTAAGGAATCATATGGCAAAGCATGACCCTTCTGCAAAGAAATACAGGTGCTCCAAGTGGCAAAAGGACTTTACATCAGAGAGCAAACTGACAGAACATGCAATAGTCAACCAGGAAAAGAAGGACAAGCCTGATCTGTCCTGCCAGTTTTGTGGCAAGTCTGTATATGCTAGAGAAAGGAACAGGAAGGACAATGAGGAGAAATGCCTCCAAAATCCAGACAGGAGGGACAGAATAAAATGCAGGCTCTGTCCCAAGGACTTAGCAGATAAAAGGTTTGTCCTCACACTCTGCAGGAATGCTCACCCAGGGGAGGACCCCTATGTGTGAATGGTTGCAATTGTGCGGCGCCAGTGCGGTGAACATCTCTTTTTGTGTGGCGATGGCTCTGACTGGTGTGGGGATGGTTGTGGCTTGCCCCACTAGCTCCCGTTACCATCTTTGTGTGGAGCTAGTGCGACAATGGCTTCTTTTGTGCGGCTATGGCCGATTTTGGTGCAGCGATGGTGCTGTGCCTCAGACATTGGTTTTGTAAATAAATTTGATGTTTTTATGTTTCCATCTCATTATCATGATGCCATTCATTTTCTTCTTTTCAGCATTTTGTGTGTGGACATTTCCCCCTATTGGGACTTTGGTTAACTAGGCATCATTTACACTGATCATGCATCCTTCCATCATGTTCACCTCACCTCATCCTTCATCATGTTCACCTCACCTCATCAGAAAGTTCTTGCATGTTCATTTTATTCCAGTTCCAATAAATACTTGTAAATATGTTACTACATGTTCTAGTTTCTATGTCACTGCAAACATTTTCTTCACACTTGTATTTACAGGTTTTTGCCAGATTTTCAGTTCTGAACATTTACTCCTCTTCTTCACTGAGGGGAAAGGTTACATTTTTTCCAGAAGATGTGGCTTCTTGTGGCCGAGCCTCAGTGGGGCTTTTACCTTGGGGCTCAGGTGTGGGCTCAGTTAAGCGGGGGCCTGTAGAGCTGTGTACCACCAGGGGTGGAGGTTCCATGGTGACTGGGGTTGGGGCACCTCTTCCGTGTCTTCTGCCTCGTCTTCTGGTTCTTGCTTCAATGTGAGGACTAGGGGTCTCCAAGCTGTTTTCTTCAACTTCCAGAGGCCTAATGGCCTGGAGGGAGCCTCTCTGGTGTTGGATGGCAGGTCCTTGTCAGCTGGGCCTTTGACAGGATTTTTAGCAGGGCCATTTGGGCTTGGGGTTATGATATTCACTGTGGGCTCCAGGGGTGGGGGCATCCTTTGAGGCACTGGAGTGGCTCTCCCTGAGGGAGACTCCTCCTGTGCAGTACCCTGGTCTTCCTGATTTGTGTCAGCTTGAGAGGTACTTGGGAGGGACACAGGTGGCAGGTCCTTGGGTGGTTCTGGAAGCTTGTTTATGCTTTCCTGTGCCTTGTCCAGCCAGTCTTAGATCATTTTCTCTGGACTGGCCTCTTCCTCATTTTCCATTCCCTGAATGGTTTCAGGGGTGGGGGACTGAGGGGAGTCCCTGTAGGGAGCAGGGATTTCATCCAACCCACTGTCTGTGTCCAAATTGGGAGGGGCAGGGGCCTTTGCAGCCATGCTCTCTCATTTGTTGTACACATTTTCAGCATAAGCAGTCCTCAACCTGGGGTCCTGCAAGTGACTGCCCAGGGAGGCCCTTGCTGGATAACTTCTCCTGGTGTTACCTCTTCTGGCCTGGGGGTAGGTGTTCCACCTTGGCCTGTGGGTGGGGCTGCTATCAGGTGAAGAAACAGCTTCCACTCTTGGCCTGTAGTTCCTGGTACCTCTCAAGTTCTCAGCCCTCTGGTTTGTTGGTGCAACATCAAGACATGCAGCTGAAAATTCTGTTCTCAAAATGGGAGAAGATGTTGGTCATAAAATACAGAAATGCTACGCAACTGTGGAAAACAGACGGCATGGAAACGAGCAAGATCTATGATGAGTGGTTGTCTGTTACAGTGTTTGAGTTATCTGTAGAAAGTAATGCCATTACAATAAATCTATGTTTGATGGGCACACATACCATAATCTTATAGTTAATATAGGTGTCATATGTACTCCATGTAATCTTGGGTCTTTTGTGATGTGCAACATGTAAGTAATATTTTGCTTTGGTCACAATAACCAAATATTTATAATTTAAATGACGTTCAGCAAAGACCAAGGCATGTAATACATTATTCAATATTCAGAACAATATTTTTGCAACCTATCCAAGTTCTTTTGATTTCAGTATAAGGAACCATATAAAAGTTGGGAAAAACTATTTTAGCAAAGCTAAAAACAAGGTTTGTGGCACGTTTTTAAAAGGAATGCATTGCAGGCACGACTTGATGCTGCATGGTTCCATGTCTGTATATGTGATATGATGATGATCATATCACATATACAATGTAATTGTTATAGGTTTCCTGATATCCTAAAATGAGAAATGGGCAATCCAGAATCTTGGATTCTTAGGTGGCCAGGTGAACAGTAAGAAGCAAATAAACATCAAGAAGGTATGTGGAAATTAGATTCACTCATAGTGGGTGCATACTAAGAAGTAGTATGAAATTATGTAATTCCAATATTTAATATAACCATGATACATCGGTATAGACACGACATACATTTTTCAATGTGGCATTGTGCACATTCCTTATGTGAGAATGTGACTACTTACACTAGAAACATAATTTTGGCTTCGTCTTAGTTGAAGACATGAGGGCTGCGGTCGCTATGCACCTGACTTTAATGCTGGAAGCGTTTATTGACTGTCAATGTTATTAATGGGAATGAATAATATTGATGCCATGTTGGTGATAATATCTACGTATAAATATGTAATAATTGGAACAGATATATATATATATATATTAAATTCTTTATGTATTATTACCATTATCCACAGAAGCGGAGTACGGAGCAAGTCTGAAGCGGAGTATGGAGCAAGTCTGGGAGCAATATGACAACAGTGATAACTATCAATTTGGATTTTCCGGTGTACGGTGATATTCTAACCCTACTTTAGATCCCGGCCCCGGCAATAAATACACGTGAAATCAGGGCCCCCGGGTCTATCTTGCACACTTTTGTATCCAGAAACCAACAATGTCAGTGTAAAATTGATCACAAAAAATGTAAAAATACAACAAAATATACCAAATAATTTTCTGCACCAACAAACCACAGCAGAAATAACAAACAGATAACCTAAATGTGTGGTGATTAATTTGTGTTTGTATACTAATAAAGTATCTTCATCTCCAAACTCATATAACCCAGGGCCATCACTGCAGAAGATATCTTCAGAGAATAGATGGAACAAAAATCGGGTATCCCAACATCTGAAATCACAGTTTTTTGCCTTGTAGTTTTGACCAATAACAATAGAAATCTGCCAGTTTACAAATTTTTAGGTGTTTCATAATGGCCTTTAATTAGTTAAGGAACTACAATTTATTTTATTCTATTTATTTTATTATACTGCGATATCCTCTTGGACCAAATCATGTAACTTTATTCCGAATTATTGTTAATATTACTATGAAATCAAAGTCACAGCATCCACAAAATCTTTGAAATAACTAAGCCAGCTAGGAAAAATAGAATTTGGTGTATCCATGTGACCACAATTTTCTCACAACACTCCAAATTTCTACAAACAATAGCACCACTCTCTTTGTAAGGAAAATCTCATAGAAATACCATGACTTCAATGATCATTGCAACAACAGTAACCAAACAATAAGTCAGGGCATCTATTATATGATTTGAAAAAAAAACATCAATCATTGGATCAAACTCTAAAAGATCCATGAGTATCAGTTTTTGGTTCTTCTTACATTTTAAATTGGGAGAAATTTCTTTGCAAAAGGTGAAGGTAAAAATACGCATACAGGTAGGAAGGAAACGAAACAAAAAAGAAGATGACAACTTACACTAACCATTTAAATATGTTGGCTACAACATTTATCTCATGCATCAATGCTTGAATAAAGCCAGAACAGAGACACAACAAACTTCTCCAGTGCCAATAAAAGAGCAAGTTTAACCAGTGCCATCCAAAGAGCAAGTTTAATCAAAGCTTCCACTGCTTGATAGGTGCTTTCACTCCTAATTTTACAACACAACAGTGGGCATAGCTAAAATTGTCAATACAAGTGTCTTTGTAATGCAAAAGAGGGCACCACAATCAACTGGATTCTGGCATGATATAAAACCTTGACAGCAAAGTTTTGAAGATCGAGACATGAAGCAAAGTACTCAAGATTTAAAGGAAGAGGCCAATGAAGAGTTTTTTCTACTGTTTATTGGCAGGTGTCTTAATACATGCACAGCTACATGTGCCCTTTGATGGGACAATAGCCAGTTTGTACCAGGTGAAGTTACAGCAATAAACAACAGAGGGGTTTCTTCCATGGTACAAAACCTGTAGCAACCCAGGGTTCCGGTTTTGAAAGCAATTCTTTGTCTGCCAATAACCCAGAGAGATTAACTGTTCTAAATTTTTCCTTCATTCAAGTTTTCTTTGAAAATTCCAGTCTTTTAGAATTTCAACCAGAAACAGATTATGAATTGATGAAAACAAAGAATGAAAAAACAGAAGCAAGAGAAAATTTAACTTCAGCCCTGCAAAAAAATCTTAAGAACTTTCAGTAATGATTTAATATTTCTTTGCAAGGAATATCTTATTCCAAGTATATTTTTTAGTGAAATTACCTGAAAAATAGCTGTTCCAAGTTTTTATTTCAAAAGAAAAGGCA
>JBCAUG010035976.1:0-10072 GCA_038406175.1 Haplosyllis leylae | reverse complement strand
TTGCTGAAATTTTAAAACCCTGTTGTCATTTTTGTACAAAAATGCCAGAAATGTCAGATTTGTGTTATTTAGGAAAACTCGACTATGTGCAAACCGTAAAGTCATTTAGAAACAAGTGCCACCACTTATAACATCAAACAAAAAATAGCTTCCTGTTTGTTCACTATTCTTCTATCACAAATGGGACCGTCCCCAAATTACTGACGAATTGTCCCGAAAGATATCCTCATGACTAATTTTAAAAATCCACAAACATTGGGAAAGCTATGTGCAAGATCATTTTAATACCCATCATGTGGTACAGGCACACAATTTTCCTGACACTTGTAGATTTTTAAAATTGTGTGTGAGGCTATACCAAGGAACAATCGCTCAGCAATCCGGAGTTGGTCCTGGATGTGTCTAGTTTTTTTTTCTTCATAAACTCGAGCTCCTATTGTGAAATTTTTTTGGAACTATTGTATGGCACAAATTAAACAATTTTAATTGGAATTAGTGGAGTAAGTTTCTCTGATCACTGAGTGTCGATTTTCGTTCTTTTCCACACAAGTTCCACAAATCAGTCTCTTCAAATGTTTTCTAAATTGCTCTGATCCACAGCTGTATATCATCACATTTACAGAGTGATTTATCATTTCAAGAAAGATCAGCCATGCCCATGCCAAATTAGAAACTATGCTGGGATTTATTGAACTAGTAACTATTCCAATTGCTATTGGCATTGTTAGAACACAAAATATTGTGGTTGTTGCTAAAAGCATAAAAGTTATTTGTCTCTCCAAAGCACTTTTTCTCTGCACACTTGATAGCACATTTACATTTGTCATTGCTTTGTTTTGTTTTTTGGACGAAATCAATTGTTTGATAATCAGTCCATTTAGAACACACAAGGATATAATAGGTATAAAACAGTACATAGAACCATCTATCCATCTGTAAATGTTTTTCAAGAACCAAAAATGTCTGCTGTCTTCTTTGTAGGAGCAAAGTATTACAGTGGAATCGTTACCAATTTTAACAGGTACAATATAAAAGAAATGGTGTAAATTCAGTGCTAATATGATAACTCCTAAAGTCAATATAACAAAGGCTGCCCTTCTGCGTGTTATCCATACTGATGCTTTGAGTGGGTATTTTACACTGATGTATTTCTCAACTGTCATTGCCACTAAAAGTGCAGCGGAATAGTGAATGGAATAAAATATAGGTACGATGAAAATGCAAAAAATTCTGGTTGTTTCATGGCTGAACCACTGGTATACTATATTTCTAACAAAGTAAGATGTTAAGATAATAATGTCTGAACCAGCCATGACTGCCATGTACAAAGATGTAGTTTTTTCTCTTATTCCCTTTTGCAGTAGAGTTGCCAAAGCTACTAAGTTTCCTATGACTCCTGCTAAACATACTGTGGTAATACCGTACTTGTAGATAATGAGTTCCAGCGTTTCCTCACGTGTCATGGTTTTTTATTCTGGGGTCCAGCGGAGACAAATTTCACTTCACTCAACCAGTTAAAGGTCAAAAACCTGACTGCGAAAGTATAATTATCTTATTCTTCTTGATATTGAATTGCACTTTTGAGTGCACTATTGAGCCATTTTATTCAGTCTATGTGCAGCACATACAACAACAACTCCGCAATTGAAACAGTTCCTGTCACTGTCACTGGTCACAACGAATGTGACGAAAGTTTGGTGCCACGTGATATCTACGAGGGAGAAAGCAGACAATCGTTGATTTACGTCAGTTCCGGCACCATTGATCTCTGGCAACTATCCTGCTGCTGAGTAAATAACTAATCAGCTTCACATGGACTTAAAAGGAATGGAGAACTTAGTTGGGATAGATCAATCGTGAGGTCTCTACCAATAGTAGCAATGGAAATAAATAATGCAACAATACATTCAAGTTGCATTTGCTGACAGCCTCCTCAAGGATATCCTTGCTATTGATATCCTGTTTGACAAAAATTGAAAGTCAAACACCCCTGCTTCAAAGAATAAAGTGACTAAGTGAATGAAAATTGTCACAAAACGCTAGTAAGATTCCTGTGAAATTCGTTCAAGATATAAATCATATATCATTGTTATACCTGATACAGATTCAGGTGTATCCGTTTTTAACATCAAGATATCCCCATTTTAAAATCAATGTTATTTGATATCAGTTCAAAGAGTCAGTTTCAGATGCTTTTTGTCAGATGTTTTTAACATCAAGATATCCCCATTTTAAAATCAATGTTATTTGATATCAGTTCAAAGAGTCAATTTCAGATGCTTTTTGTCAGTGGCACCATAGAGAGCCAAAAAGACAGAAAGTATCAGAATTTTGACGAATATATCAAAATCACTGTTGTTTGCGATACATTACTTTCATTTGATCCATATCAAAAAACTTTCCTTTTTAATTTCTTGAAAACTTTTTAAAGCTAATCAACTTAAAAGAATTTTCTCAAACTTTTCTGACATTACAAAGAGAACAAAAGTGTCGTAATACATCCCCAAGTTCTGATTTCGAACAAATGAGGGAATATTTTCTTTGACTAGAATCATCCCTAATTAGTCGTGACATAAATCTGTCACGTAAACGTATGTCTGTGAAAAAGGGTCTGGAAGCACAGTTCGCATTCTAATCAAGATCTCTTCTGTAAATTTTTGGTCTCACAAAGCCAATACCCTCAAACATGATTTTAGTAAAGAGTAATTGCGTTGCGGATAAATTATTAAAATATAAATGACCTAAAGCATCAGAAATATTAAAAGTGAAATCTATCCGACGTTGCCATGATATGACGATAGATTATATAACATTATTCCTGAAAACACATTTTATGCCATAAAATCTGACTTCATCCGTGTAGGCAGAGACGTGGCCTAATCACGAGAATTCAATAGCATGGACGTATGAAGAGGAATTTCAGTTACATTCTTGTCTAACCATTACACTGACGATGCTAGAGGACAGTTCCCATGTCATTACCGTGTATGATTCCCGACAATATTAGAAAGCATTCCCTGCACTTGCAAGGGCAGGAATTCTGAGGTAACAGGGAAGCCAAAGTAATTGGTGGCTCGTCAGAGTCACCTTAGTGGTTGGTTGACACTTTTTGCCCCAAAATCTTGGGCCCGTGGTGGGGACCTATGAAGGCCTTTTGCTGCTGAGTAACTGTACATGGGATGATGGCTCTATTTGCAGGTGGTGGGGACATCTAACCACTAAATGTTGTAATTGAAATTTTTTTGCCACAGGTGGTGGGGACCCTAAAACCTAGTATACAATGTGCTTTGCTCCCTTTGCCCCCTTCACTCCCCTTCACCCCCCTTTGCTCCCCTTTGCCACCTTCGCTCCCCACCACCTGTGACCACAAAAAGATCAGTTACAACATATAGTGATGGTGGGAGGGAGCGAAGGGGAGCAAAGGGGGGCAAAGGGAGTGAAGGGAGCAAAGGGAGCAAAGGGAGTGAAGGAGGCAAAGGGAGTGAAGGGGGTGAAGGGAGTGAAGGAAGCGAAGGGGCAAAGGGAGCAAAGGGGGCAAAGGGAGTGAAGGGGAGCAAACGAGCCACCTCGTGAAACTTTCACAGCATTTAATTCATACTGACTGCTGAGATCACACTGCTGGAACTCGAGACCAGTAAATAATTTATTCTTGCAACCAGTATGTTCACTTATCGTACATGTGACATGTACCCACTGTATGTATCTTAGATGGGACACATGGGTGTTGGGGCACATGAGTGATGTCACACATGGCTATAACTTCTTTAATACTGCATGGATCTTTCCCAAAATTTAACTGGACATAGATTTTAATGTATTGATGTATCACAAGGATCCATGATGGTTTGAATTAATGGATTTATTTATGGATTCTCCACATGCCAACTTGTAGGGAATATAAAATGGCCATCCTCAGTGTAAAGGGTTCAAAAAAATTCCAAATATTAATGGAGATATTTCCCAAAACCTCTGTTATTACCCATCCACATGGTACCCATGTTCATCATGCTCATGCTCACACATAGTAAAATATTCAAAAATAGCACTTAAAATACCCAATGAACCTGCTAATTAATATAAATCATCAATAATTGTCATAGAGACTATCCAGAGACTGGTTTGGGAAGGATCCATGCAGTATCAGCCAAGATACATACAGTTGTATATGTGACATGTATGTACCCATGTGCTCAACCTAGATCTACCAGGTGTTGGCCAAAATCTGTTCACAACAGATATATGGACAATCACTTGTGACACTGGTTGGAAAAATTCAAATTACTTGATGCTACAAGCCATTAAGTCACAAGTTCTAAGAAATGTGCCCTAGCAGTCCCCAGTGAATATTTTCTCTTTTTTGACCTGATAGCTGGCCCAAAAATGGCAAATTGCTTGAAGCGCCATAGCTTGGAAACCATACACAAATAAAAATACTCTGTAAATTTACATATGATTATGATTATGCCAATTTATGGCTCAAAATTCCAATATTGGGACATCTTAAAAATTGACACTTAATGGCCCAGCACATAACCCAATTGGTGACATATTCAACAAGAAAGCCAAGGGGCTTCATGCAGAGCTGTTTTCTCTTGTTGTGTTCTTATTTGTGGTGTTGATTTCATGTTTATTTTGTAGTATCTCAAAGATACTGGAATGATATATCACAAGTAGATAACTAAAGAATTGAAAAAAAAAAGAAATATGTAATTTTTCATTGTTTTGAGTATATTAGCAGAGCTCAATAACTCAAATTTCAATAGATCATATTTGATTGAATTTCTCTCATTGATATGAGAATTTTTAGGTGCAAAATGCCTATGCTACAATCAAAATTTTAAAAAAGTTTGAGCAATCAAATATTTCTGAGCTTTACTGTATGTTCACATTCTAATTTTCTATGACTCCTGTACAGATACATTCATCTCATCTGTATATGTCTCTTCATGTATAATATATGTTATATTTATGTCTTTTTATAATATATGTTATCTTTTCTTTGTGTCTTTCTATATGTATATATACATATAGAAAGGATGACTAAAGGATTGGAATAAAAAATGTGCAATTTTTCATCATTTTGAGTAGCTGTGAGAACTGGATAGCTCAAATTTCAAAAAGTCTTCTTCAGGATTTCTCTCATTGATATGAGAATTTTGAAGTGTAACATGCCTATACTATGATCAAAATTTTAAAAAAAAAATTCCTTTTGGGATGTCTTGTTGTTTCATGTTGTGTCTCTTTGTTGAGTCTTTTTGTGGTGTCCTTTCATTGTTTCTTTTCATGGTGTCTTTTTGCTTCATGTTGTGCCTTTTTATGGTATTTTTACTGTGTCTTTTTGTGGTTTCCTTTCATTATCTCTTTTTGTAGTGTCTTGTTGGTTCATATTGTATCCTTTCATGTTATCTTTTCATTGTGTCTTTTTGTGGTGTCCTTTCATTGTGTCTTTTTTGTGGTTTCTTGTTGTGTCTTGTTGTTTCATGTTGTGTCTTTGTGGTGTCTTGTCTGGTTTGTGGCTTGAAATCAGACTGGAAATGGTATCTTTTCATGGTGTCTTGTTGTTTCATGTTGTGTCCTGTTGTGTCTTTGTGGTGTCTTGCCTGGAACATATCTTGAATTTGGTTGGAAATTATGACTTCTGTTGTTTCATGTTATGTCTTTGTGGTTTCCATGTGGAAACAACAATGTTGTTTCATTTTCAGTCAAATCTCACTCAAAAGTCATGTGACCAGCCCAATCAGCCAATCAGAAGGCTCAAATCTTTGAAATCTCTGAAAATTCTCTGAAACTTGTGAGACATTCTGAGATTTCACCCCAAAATATTTCCCATTTAAAAAGCAAATCTGTAAACAGCTCTGCTAAAAATCCAAAACAGGACATGTAGAGCACCCTAGGTTACACCTATAAACTGATGCCCCCTAAGTATATTACATACCCCTTAAAACTGTCCCATAATGTAGCCTATATACCTGACCACCTTATGCTAGATCCCATTATTTGGGTCTCTGCACAATGTTTTCAAGATATCTTTAATTTTCTGAATAGCCCTGGAATTGCCAAAACCTCACATATTTCAAAAGTGGCTAAATGATGTCATAGGACATGTCTCAAGGTGTCTTGATGCCAATTTGACAAAAAAATTTAATGGGAAGTGTCCCAAATTGCCAATTAAAAATTTTCATGCACCACAGTATAAGGTGGTTCAAGTGTCAACTTAAGCCAGCTAAAAGTATTCAAATGGCCACAGAATCATCATAAATTGACATGTTGCAAAAATAATCAAAATAGGTCCGATCATATGTCCTAAGGTTTTTTTGGGGAGTGCCAAATGATAAGTTGGTTCTCGCCCACTCCCCTTGTGAGAAATCATGGATCCGCCATTGCCTCTAATTACCGCTCGCATACGAAGGATAGTGAAGGTAATGTTGTCACAGGCGTGTGTCTGCTCACGGGGGTTCCTGGTCCCTGGTTCCAGGTCATTTCCTGGGGTACCCCATGGTCTTTGGTCCCAGGTCCTTTCCAAGGGAGGGATAGGGAGATCCTATGACAGAGGTACCCCCTCCCCCAGCCAAGACCAGGACAGGTGTGCCCCATTACCCCCCTCATCAGGACCAGGACAGGGTACCCCGCCCAGACAGGACATGCCACAACAGGCTACAGTGCGGCCGGTATGCCTCTTGCGTTTTCACACAGGAAGACTTTCTTGTTTTTTAAGCAAATTCTAAAACTAAAGAAATTTTTCAGGACATTTAAACATGTGAGACTTACAAACCAATTCCATTGTTTCTAGTTTTCCACTCAACGCGTAGACTGGTGGAATGAGGTCAATAGACAATAGTCGGCACTCTGAATTGTTGAAGTTTTCGATAGCAAAAACAAAAATAGTCTGCAAATAGGCCAGGGATTTATGCAAAAGAATTTTCGAAAAGGAATAGATGATATTTTGACTTTGCAACAAGGTACCTGGAACAATAAAAGAAATAGAATTGATCAACTATCCAATGAAAAGACAGTTACACAAGCAAACATGCAACCCATCTGAACAGTAGAAATCAAATTTATGCACATGACATGCACGGCTGGCTGACAAGGTGAAGCCAAGACGTCTTCAAACTGGGTAAAGGTATGTTTTACAAATAAACATTATTTACGGGGAATGCAAGTAGTACATAGACCGATATTTTTTACCTTTCTTATCATACTTACCATTAATTTATTACTTCTTAATTTTTTACTTCAATACATTGTCTCTTACATGCCTCCTGTTCATCCGTGTAGACTGTTCATCCGTGCAGAGTAGATTGTCAGCAGATCCCTCTCTTTTTATCTCCTTGTGAAAGTCTGTGATATTATAACATAGTTTAGGTATATTTAATAAATATTGGAAACAATACACAATACTTGATATAAAATAACACAATAGCTTAAAATCTGGTATAAAAGTTATCTGCGTGGTTACTCACTAGAGAAGTAACTTTTTTCTGGTCAAGTGGGTACCTTTGTAAATTTCACACAACAGCAAAAGTAGAAATTAATCATTTTAACTTGAATACAGTTTTTGATTACAAGTAACCCCAACAATTATTTGAGCCCAGAATACTTATTTGAACATGTTATATTTTTGGAAAAAACATTGAAAAGAAAATGACCCATTATATAATAAAACAAGTTAAGTACTTTGTGTAGGTACTGTAGTATATTAATGATATTGAGTTTAAATTTTACAAATGATATAAACGTGTGTTGGGAAGGCCCTACTTGCTTGAAAAAGGGTTACCCGCTCTTAGGACAGCTACTCTATATTTGATTTTTCCTTCTCTACGATAGCTGAAATAAGTCCTCATATTTCTCAAATTCTATTTGAAGCAGTTTAAGTTAAATTTTTGTCACCTAGGGAAGCTATTGCTGTGTAATGGACTTTTACAAGGACAGAGTTGGTGTGTCTGCTCATACTCACAAGGTTGGGGTCGGAGCATTTTATGGTGAATAAAATTAATTTAAGTGTCTGAAACCTTTTAGACAAACATTTTAACTGGTAAATATGATAAAATATGGAGCTAGA
Source organism: Haplosyllis leylae (assembly GCA_038406175.1). NCBI lineage: Eukaryota > Metazoa > Annelida > Polychaeta > Phyllodocida > Syllidae > Haplosyllis > Haplosyllis leylae. The sequence continues at coordinate 2,010 of JBCAUG010035976.1, read as the reverse complement.
TGTTTGATGCCATCATGTAACAGGGTAGAATTCTTGTCAAGTCAACTGGGAGTTCCAGTTGACTGTTACATTGGTATTGCATCAGATATTGTTTTAGTCTGGGGAATTTCTGTCAGGCCACTCTCTACCTAAGCCAAGTTTCCCTACACTTTTTGCCTCCACACAAAGTTTGGCTTCACTTCCACCTGGGCATTGATAGAGGGAACAAGCCTAAGGAGCTCAGCTCACTCAGACACTTTGTACCTTTTATTTGCAGTATATTTGTATTTTAAGTTAATAAATGCTTCTGGCAGAAGAACCTAAAGTATTATGTCTTTTTTAAAAGGATATTTCAAAAACCACAAGCCATTACTGGCTTTTTGATGGTTACACCCCCTTACGCTTGGCCAGTGAGCTGACCCGTCACTTCTCGATGAAGGAAACCACCACAAAAGCTGATAATGTTCAATCATCTGACTGCACACTGGCTAAGTTCAAGTTTAATGATGATGTCCTGATCAAAATGTTATTAGATCATGATAGAAGGTAAAAGATACAAGAAGAAATAGAAGACATTGACTGGAATTTTAGGAACAGTGCACTCTGGAGAATTATATCAGAGGATTGAAATTAAAGAATGAAAGCCTTCATAAAGAGCTGATAAAGAAATTAGACGGGTCGATTTATATCTCCAAAAGATTGTGTGTTACTTGGAGTGGTAGAAAAAATTACTCTGGGGAGCCAAGAAAAACACTTGCAATTCTTGTTGCGTAGCGATGTCACACACACAATCTTTTGCCAAGACAGTAATATTAAAGTTTATTTTGAGAGAGGCGGGTTAGATCTTTATTGCGGCAATTTTATTGGTCCTGATTTTTTCCTTCAGTTTTTAGGTGGTTTAAGTTTACACAAATTTCTAATCGGCAATTTGGGACACTTTCCATTAGAATTTTTTTTGTCAAATTGGGACACAAAACACCTTATGACATCTCCCAGGACCCTTTTTGGTCAATTTTGGCATATGTCCATTTTTGGTGACTCCAGAGCCGTTCGAGTACTTTTGCCAAAATTGGGTGCCTTCAGAAAATCAAAGTTTTCTCAATGAAGGAGTGATGACCCTTCAAAGGTGCTTGGAGGTTTTAGTTGGACAGATAACTAGGCTATATGATGGTACCAATTTTTGGGGGTATGATACACTTAAGGGGGTGTCGTGGGCCATTTGCAACAGCATAAAATGTACTCAAGAATCACTGATTTGATGAAGAATCAGTCCATAGATATGGCATAGGGTATTCTATGTACCCTGATTTGCATTTTTGAATATGTCACCAATTGGCCCATTTACTGGGCTGATAAGTGCCAAATTTTGAGATGTCAAAAAGTTGTCAGATTTTTTTGACCCCCCAAATTTCGGAGTTTTGAGCCATAAATTGGCACAAATGTGTAAAATAATGTGAATTTATGGAACAATTTTTTGGGGGGGTTTGTTCTCTGAGCTATGGCCATTCAAGTAATTTGCCAAAGTAAAAAAGGCACTTTTCAAGAATTTTTGTGATTTACAGTTTTCTTGTAGAGCAACAACATGTAATTTTTTTTGATGGGCTGCTGCACATCTTGTACATGTGTTGGGAAGTCAAAAATGATATGAGTGGTCAATCTAAGGATGTTCTAAGGGTATGAAATGTCAAAATTAGAAAATCTTTTTGGGGATGCTAATGAGGCACATTTCCATGACTTTGTCACTTTACAGCCTGTAGCACCAAGCCATTTGAATTATTTTTTTCAAAAATGGTGAAGTTAGATGAAAAAGAATCCCCAGACCCCAAATTGAAATATATTTAGTGATTTGGTGAAATTTTTAATATTATCATGTTTAACATGTTTGTGTGGTTTTGTTATATTAGCCAAGTAAAGCCTACATGTACTGATATTTTTGTGTAGTTATTGATAGTTTAAGGTTTCAGCTGCAGAGGTCAGCAGCTTTACCAGGAGCCTGTTGCAGCTTCAGCAAAAGAAAGGAGCATGCAGCAG
>JBCAUG010035965.1:0-10072 GCA_038406175.1 Haplosyllis leylae | reverse complement strand
TATTCTCCACCAGTTGTGGTAGTTGGTAGTTGTGGACGTCTGTTTTCTCTCCAGAAGAAAACTACAGCCATTGATTTTATCTTCCTGTCCTTAACTGGTTGTGTATTTACAATCACGTCTTTTAACTGGGTGCATTACAAGAGCTTTTTTTTTTCAATTTAACAATTGTACTTTTTTCTCAGCAGAAGCAAAATTAATATACGTTGTGAACACGATAGACTAAAGCAAGCGCATTTCAGGTGTGTTTATTCGCTCTTATAAGTGAAAAATCAACACGTGTCTCATCAGCACATGCTTTTTGACTAAATAAAAATAGAAAGGTAATGGTGAACAGCCATATAGACATAAAAACTTCTCTTTGAATTAAAAAAAAGTAGATCTATTTGACAAAAAGAAAGTTACATTACAAAAAGAAATTGTCATTACATTTCTGGACAAGAAAACTTTCAATCATATCAAAGCTTTAGTGGATTCCCTGGTAACTTTAAGTCATTTATCTAAAGTTCCAAGAAGTGAGTCAAAATAAAGTACTGAACAATTTACGAAGAAATATCGTTGCTTCGTAAAATTCAAATATTATATTAGGCTTATTGAAAACATCTACACAGCTATTCAAATTGGAATCCCTCTTGTTCTTCCTAATTTACAGAAAGACTTCGGTGTTTGCTACATAATTTCCATTTGTGTGTGAAGGTTGGACTACAGAGAGAAAAATTACAATTAAATAAACCTCTACGAGAACCTTCACTCATTACTTTAATTTTCTTGTTTAAAATTGCTCAAATTCAAGACATTAATTCTTCCTGATTTAACAGTTAAAATTTTAATTTCTGTTAAGAAATAACCTAGTGTTAACACCAGGAAAAATTTCGGACTAAAATGACAATATCAGTAATTTCTGACCTATTAAAGTCAATGGGTGAATTTTTTCAGGGATGTTACCCTTGAAAAATCTGCAAATATCATAGACATCTCAGTATCCACTTTGAAAGTTATTACATAGTTTGAGAGGTTTGTGTATTGTGCAATTTTTTGCCAACTACTATTAAAAGTTAATTGTACAAGAAATCAAAGAAAACTAACATTTTGTCTAAATACATCTTTTTATTGATCAGTAATTTCTGACAACTGCACACAAACTGGTTCAAACGAGTTCAAACAGGTTTTATCGATCACTAATTTCTGATTCTCCTACTGTTACTATTGCAAATCCCATAGAGGTCAATAATTTCTGACATATTGTCAGAAATTATTGAAGAAAATTTAGTTGTCAGAATTACTGATTGGGCATTAGTCAGAATTTTCTGAGCATGTGCTTATTTTTGTCATTTTAAACCTACTTCTAAATTGAAAACTTCAAATATGGTTACGTCATTTGGTGCACAACACAAATATACAATTTTTATTGCAAGAATTAGTTTTGTAAGGTCACCAGTGGAGGCTGCACCATTCAAAAACTGAAATTCCCATAGACTTACATTGTAAAGCCTTTGTCAGAAATTAGTGATATCTCCGTTTTAGTCTGAAATTTTTGCTGTTCCTTCAGGGTGAACAAAAGGATGTGTGTTGATCGACAATATTTCATGAAATTCATTTTTGAACAATATTTTGAACGATATTTTCTGTGAATTGATCACATTCAGACACAACATTCTATAGTTAAGTTTTAAATTGATTTTTCTTTTATCAGATAAAATTGTTAACTCGAAGAGTCGTACCAAAATAAATGTTACAAAAAACTGATGGTACACATTACCATTCTGGGCATGCATTTATCTATTTAATATTTAATATTCTAGACTCGTAACTGAACACTCACCAGCGATGTGCAGAATGAGACAGGCAGTCTTCCTCTTTTTGTATCAGGGACAGAGACCGGGACTAAATACACCCAAATTGTGTCGCAAACTAGCAGCTGTTAATACAGAGGGGCGGGTGCAAAGCGACCAGCCGAATTTCTATTCGATGTAATTGTATGGTGATGTTTAATCAATAATGAACACAAGAATAGCCGTATCTTGTGGGCAGATTCCCCGCGCAGGAAACTCCTGCCTTCACAGCATCAACCTTGCCTGGTTGAAATTCTTACATCAAGCACAAATCAAGGATATTGTATCCAGATACTCTGGTGTGGCGATACTTCCTGCAAGTTTAAAGATGTCCACCGTATCACCTAAACTCTATCCGACAATTTATACCAAATGCAGACAAAAACATTGACAAAGTTTCAAACAAACAAACAAACAGACAGACAGACATGCACTTATTTACACTGTAGTTTACACTGTAAAGGTTACAGAGTTTGAGAAAAGGTCGCGAGGAGGAAATGAGCGTTGATAAGTAAATGAAATGATAAAATTGGCAGAAATTAACTGCGGATTGTTGACTAGCATTGGCTCATCAAGGCACTGTCTAATGTTGTTCTAATTGACAGTTATGAACAGGATGCTGGGTACTTAATTTTTGTTTGAGTTCGTAATACAGTGTTAGATGGACTTTTGAATCCGATTAAACCACCCACATACATTTATAAAAAAGGTCACTAAAACTATTTAGAATCCTTGAATTTGTTTATTATCTCTATAATTGAGAGAATTAAGCATCATGACCTTGATAAAACGCAGTCATTTATTTGGACCCATGCAAAAACCACTTAGGTCGAGGGTTGATTCCTTGATACACAGAGCGGATGACATTTTGTCTTATAGCCCGTATTCAGACCAACTCTGAATGCAACGTTATTTTGCGTTCACGTTTCTGTATATGTTATAAATCGTGTTCACATGAGACCCAGATAGCAACAAGTGTCATTTTGAATGCTCATCTTCAACTTCTTCTAAACAGTCGGAACTCACCCAACATTGGATTGAGCAACTACCTCAGAATTAACACGTTAAAATCACTGCCCAGGCAATGGTACTTGCAAAGGACTGGTGGCAATACAAATCCTTACATCGTGACTGTGGGTGTGATCTATTGTTTTACTGTGCATTAATCACTGTTAGACCCAAATGATGACGTTAACAATTTTTCTTAAAAGTGAATTATTTTCTGACAATACACATTTAAAAGTAGTCCTATGTCCATTGAAAATTAACAACCTCGGGCACAACGTGCCCTCTGGTTTTTATTTTCAAGGAACACTGGGGTTTCCATGTGTTAGCTTATTCAGAAACGTACAACTCTCTGTGCATTAAATCTTACATCACTTAAGCTGGAGTGTTACTTTGCAGCAGTTTTAGCATGATAATTCATTTGAGGGACTTCATTGTTGCTGTGTTAGTTTCCTAATTTCTTTCATTTGCTGTTCCGCAAAAATGAACTACTGACTGTGAACGGGAGGAACCTCACATTTTCTTACAGCAATTTTAACAACGAATAAAAAGTTGCCACCATTTCTTTTCAATTATGTCACAACAGAACACTCGTTCTGCCTCAGTTTACACAAAATTTATTGTTGATTAAATTATATATTACAAATAGCAGTGGATAACATATATATCTAAGAGAATTCGGTTGGGTTTTGTTCTTTCCTTTATGCCTCTTTCTTCCTTATGTTTTTCAGGGTCAGCAGCCCAACTTTTCCTTAGACCTGTACAAGGTCTCCATGTAACCGGGAGGCAGGTCGCAGCCTTTCATCTTGTCTATCATGCAATCCACATTTCTGGAAAAAAAAACCCGCAAAATCATCCTTAGCTTCCAATAAAAACAAAAGACTACCGGCATTTATGGCGATTTTTTCAGAATCTTAAAATCAGTCTGTAGTGGTGGAATCAGCGGAAGGCCAACACCCGGTGCGGACCAAATTATCTCTCATTCCATGGTGTTTGCGGTTTGCAGGAAATTTTGGCAACAAAAAGAAGAATTCATGATATATCGTTGAGTTTTATTTGACAAATATACGTACATTCCCTTGTAATGTGATTACATGGAACCATTACCGTCCTGAATGACATTTAAATGGCAGTTAAGACCCACTTACTCTCACGTCGGCAGACCTTTGCACTTGTAGACCTCCATCTTTTTGCACGTGTCGCTTCTCCTCACGTGTTTTGCCTGTGTAATTAGTTTGTACTGATTAACGATTCATACATTATGGGGCTGTTTTGGAATATGTGTTTTTATCAGTGGCGGATTGGGGGGGGGCTCCCCGTACACCTGGCATTCACCCTATGATTCGTGTGATGTTTAAATTCATTGATATCACTGATATTCGATCACCATGTTTCGACCCAATGAGAATTTGCACTGACAGGAATCATAATGTAAACACCTATGAACTATAGACAATTTCTGGATGAGTCAGATTGGTTGCAAAGTGGCAATGAAAAGTTGTTGAAAAGCCAAATTCAATGACAAGTAATTAAAATGGATTCTGTGCACTGAACGAAACTTTGGGGTGTACTTGTTGTCTTAAGTTAAAAGTACAGTGTAACAAATTGACTATTTGTACAGAAAATATTTAATTCCTATGTCTTTGTGGTGGTGGATAGATAATGATATGATCAACAATTTTGAAATACATTTAACTTGTAAATTAACATATCTTTTAAAATATAGTGAAAAAATGCAACTTTAGGTGATGGGCCATTGGTATTTTTACTATATTTTACAAAAAATAATAATTTAGAAATTGTTGATTGCATCATTATCCCTCAAAACACGAATTGAGTATTTTCTAGAAAGAGTACTCAATTTTGACTTTTTTGCCGAGACAACAAGTCATTGGTTCCATTTGAATGCAACCCTTGTGCTGTTAATTCCAGTCGGAGACTCTCAGCCATCCTGTGTCAAATTTTGGGATAAAAATGTCGATGGAGGGGCGACACAGGGGTAACATTTTTTGCTGAAACTTTTTAAAACCCCTAGATGTCAATATTGTACAGAAGTGCCACGAATGCTAGATTTGTGTTGTAAACGAAAACCTCAATGAATTTAAGCAGCGAGTAAAATTCTTCAAAGAGACTCACCTTAGTTAAAATAGCAGCACAAAATATTAGGAGTAGCAATACTAAAGTATCTCGCATCATTTTTCAGCATCCAAACAATGTTTACTGCACATATTACAATGAGTATGTTGCCTTATTAGACACAATAGTAAATACGAATAATTGACTAATTTGAATTTAGGCTGGTCTTTTTAACAGCAGTTAGAGAATTATGTCTGGTCATTCTGATGATAATTGAAACGTCCGATCTGTTTAGAAAAACAATGCAGGTTTTGAAACTGCAAAAACTAGAATTGACATCATAAAACCAATTTGAAGCACACTTTGAATAAAACCTTGAGAACTGAAATTGATACTGTGACGTCACCAATACTCACAATATTAAACCCAAAAGAAGAATTCCCTTTTCTCTAAGGTATTTTCTAAAAATTGATACAAATTCTGTCTCACACAAAACAATTCCAAGAAAGATAGACATTTTATTCTCACTTTTTTTCCTTCCGAGTCCGCGCAAAGGACACTTTTTTCAGAGGAAATGGATCTACTCCTTTTGAAGCTCGATTGATTTGAAGTAATCTATTCATCACATTTCAGTGCAGGCAAAAGGAAATCTTTACTTTGAGGAGCCAGTTATTCTGCAACTATGTGACTTTTTCACCTGCTCAGCAGCAGCACACAGAGTAAGGGTAAAAATAGATTCATAATTGTAAAGAGAATCTATCCAGACATTTTGTGAATATTGATGGTTTGAAATGCCATTTCAGCGGATTCTGGTGAAGAAATGTTGCTGTTTTCAACTGAAAGGTTTTTGTTTGTACTTTTTCACATTGTCTGCAATAAGACGAGTCTGGTAGTATCGTGCTCTGGACCAGAATACAAATTTTTATTTTTCGAAAGAGAGGAGGCTGATATCAAAGCCATGGACACGAGATGATACTAACGTTAGATTTTAACATCCAACGCAAAATCTATTTGAGTGAAACATTGCACGAGTGTAAACTGCATCTTACATGTTATTGTTCAATTTAATGAGGTTTCCACTTACAATTATATGATGCGCTTGCCACTTATTTGCCACGAATTACTCCATTTAGAATAACATTAAGTGTGGAGAAAAAAGAGTGATGAGTAAACTTTATATCATCATTTATTTTCTCGTTTATCATGTGCTTGAAAAAAGTATGTTCATAATATATACACTGACTATCGTTGTAAATTATATAGTCGTTTCCGGTTCAGATTCGGCAGCGTTGAAGAGAATAGTCCTGCTGTGTTTTAGTCTTTACATTTCATTTGCTCTTTTATTTTTTCCATTTCTTCCATCATGTTCGGAGGAAGTTGTTCCGGAGGACAGTCCTTCACCTTACTGATCGCACAAATCACGTATCTAACAGTAGAAATCAATAGGTATTTGTCAACATCAATTCATTAGTTGTTTTTTTTGGTGAAATTCCAGCAATATTGCATTTTAGTTACTAAATTTAATACGTTAGTAAACCACAGTCAGCTTTACTACGTTCTGGCGATCAAAGTTCCAACTCTGATCGGTGATACTATACGTTAATCAGACACAGCCATGGATCGGAAATCATGAAATTGAACTGGTGGAAGAAGGGTACTCATGACAAGTGAATTGTACGATCAGTGCATAAGGGGAGATGACTGCATTTCATTGACTTTTCGTAGCATTTGAGATTTTAATACTCTTAAAGATGCACTTTCGTGATATATTACAGATTGAAAAAATATCAGTAGAAAAAATGGCGGCCCGTTTGGAATTAAGGTTTCACACACTCACTCGCATGGGTCTCCTCCGGCTGGACAGGAGCCGAGTCCTGCCATGTCGCACGCTCTCTTCGCAAGCATCTGGTGCTCCCACCGTCTCTGAGGAATTTACTTGGTGAAATCAACTCAAAGGTAACATTTTTGACGGTTTTAGCACAACTTTTTGGAGTGAGCCGTCCGAAATTTTATGCCTGAAGGTCCAAGTGGATCCTTCGTTTAGGTGCATATAGATATTTGTTCGAATTAAAGTCTATCCCATCTCCAAAAATTCAGCCTGAGGAACTTTTTGCATTTTGCAAGAGTACTGAGGACTGGCTCAGATATACACAGCTTTAGAACAGACAGTGGACTATGACAGTGCATGATGTTTTGAAGCTGTCAATATCAGAACTGAAAAAAGTCAAAGCCAGCTCTCCTGAATATAACATATAATTGTACAGTATTATTTTTAAAATAAATGTTCTGGTTGTTTTTGTTCAGTTCAAAATTTAATTTCTCATAAAGTCGTGATGATCTCCTTGAAAGATTCATCATTTACTGAACTTCTTTCAAAAGTAAAAGAAATTGAGAGAAAAAGAAATTTAGTAAAACATTCAACATCAGTAGTAATTATTCGAGTTTTTCCTAAATGACACAAATCTGTTTTTTTCTAGCATTTTTGTACAAAAACTTATCATCGAGGGTTTCAAAATCAGCAAAAAATGAAGTTGCCTCCAGTGGGATTTGAACTCACAACACTAACCATCTATGGATTGAACAGGATGTTCTAGCTTTGTGTCATGCTCCACTTCACTTTTGTGACTTGGAATCATTTCAAGATTCAATACATCTGTTCAACACAAGTCTCTGTGTGGCTGAGTGGGTAAGGCATTAGAATTCTAATCTATAGATGGTTGGTGTTGTGAGTTCGAATTCCACTGGAGGCAACTTTGTTTTTTGCTGATTTTATAATCCTTGATGTCAATTTTGTACAAAAATGCCAGATATGTCAGATTTGTATTATTTAGGGAAAACTTAATTGATAAATCTGTAATCAGTACACACGTAGAACGTTACGTATCGGGAAAATAGAATCTGTAGACCCGCACAAACCAATATAGATCTTAATATAGGCTTAAATTTCACAAATTGTTTGATCTAGTTAAGGGAATGAGAATAGGGTATAGGAAGAATCTGTTCCATGGGATTTTTATTGATTTTGTTGATTTTCTCAAAAAATAGGCATTTTGAATTACTTCACATGCTCTACAGGAGAGATTGACTTTAATAGAGAATCTACTCACGAATAACCCGGCCTCGACACAGGAGTTGACGAACACTATTGCGACGATACCCAAGATCACGGAGGTCCTCATCTTGTCTTGTTTTCTCGTCTCTGTGGAACTGATCCGTTTGCTTGCTCTCGGTGTGTCGGCGAAAACCGTTGTTAATATACGTGTATTTTACACCGCATTAACCCTAAATTATGCTTATGACATTTGTAACTTGATAGTAATTTAAGTAAATTTGAGATGATTTTATGTAATTTCAAGTGAGACGACCGGAAAACGTTGATTATTGCTGCTAAAATATTCTGGTGCGCATCTGTTCATTGTTTTGCTGTCAGTCATCTTGAAAGCTACGTTGCACCTAACGAGAACTCATCTGTTATAAGAGATATACCTCTTTTTTTCGAATGTTGGCACTGAAGGCTTATGTAGGAGATAGCAAAGAAAACATTCATCACATAATTGAGGGATATTTGACTTCACTTTTGTCATTACCGTGCACCAGTTGACTTTTTGAACTTACATCATTTAGCTAAATCAGTAGAGCATGAGTATATGAGGATCTTAGTATCTTATACTTACAAGGAATACAAAGGTAGTTCAGTTAGGAAGGCATTAGCATGGAACACCAGAAGTCTCTGGTTCAATCCCCACTGGAGGTAACTTTATTTTGCTAATCTATTTTTGCTTTCCCCTCTCTTAGCCTTTAATGCCAATATTGCCAACTTTGTGTAATTGCGAGAAAAAACTCGATTAGGAACGAGCGCTAAAGGTGTCTCCACCATTGTCAGTGAGACCATGAATTACCTGCCTATTTAGAAACCTCCACCAGATGTCACTGAGGCACTGATAATTGTTTCGAGGGGCAAATGATTTCTACTGACTGCAACACAATGGAGATAATGCTACATGTGCACATGGAGACCAAAAAGAGAAAATGTTGCTGTCAATTATGATTGTGTCAAATTATGATAATGAAATACAGTTTCTTCACAGCTGAATAGGCAATGCAAACACAGAGAAGTGTTTCTTTTGACTGTAGGTAGTGTACCGGCTTAGGCACTCTGGACAGCAGCAACGGGCAAAACATGGAACAGGACACATAGGAGTTTCATGGCGATAGGCCCTCCCGGGGAGATACACCGGATAAATGGCCTCAATCGTACACTCCGAGCTAAAACCAAACAAATTTTCATAGAACATTTAATACGTTGTTCATATTGACATTTGGCAACATGTTTTCGGGACTTTTGTTCAGTGTAAGTGGAGCCTTAGAGAGAACGAGGTTACATGATCAACCTGAACGGAAGCTCAAAACTTAAAGGCTTAATTTTTTATTCTTTAAATTATTAATAAGCAAAATAAATGTCAAAACCACAAAAAGAGTTGTGTGATGTGGAACTAAATGGGATGGACTGTATGTTGTCACATTTACGAGGACATTTTGTTAGTTTTAACTTTTCAAACTGACTTCCATTAGCAACTTTCCTTCATTTATACGTCTGAACTTTCCAGAATAATTCAACAAAATCAACGGGTGACCTTGCAACAACGAAAATACTGCCTGGCAAACAAAATTCTTTCCCGTCAATGAATACCATAGAGGTTTTGGATGTCATTTCATGTTGACTGCAGTTTATTTAGCACAAGAATTATGACTACAAATAAACGATAATATATATAGCACCGAGAGTTTGTTTTCCTTTAAAATATATTATGACATCAGCGGCTGAACACATCTGTAAGTACCACAGTACCATCACAAATCGGATTGAAAAGGCGTGTAAATAAGTTGCTTCTTTTAGGATAATAAAACGAGAACAAGAGAAAATATCCACAACGCACTCGTACTTAAGGCACTGTTTTGAGTTAAATATGCGCTTGAAGTCAGAGTCGTTAATTTCTGAATGAATTCAGAAACAAATACTTTCCTATGTTATCATTGTAAGAAATGTGTACAATTATACAATTGTCATCAATAAAAAAATAAGTGAACAAGAATGCCTTTCATTCGAAGGCGTACCATCCGCGTAGCACATAGATCACAAAAATATTTACAAATAGAGAAAC
>JBCAUG010035954.1:0-10073 GCA_038406175.1 Haplosyllis leylae | reverse complement strand
CAGACTGCATCTGAGGGCCTTTGAACAACTGTAGACCATGTCCAAGGATGGGCCTCAGACCAGCCTAGGACTACATCTGAGGGCCTTGGACTAGCCATGGACTGCATCCAAGGCCCTCAGACCAACTGCAGACTGTGTGCAATGATGGGCCTCGAACAAGCCATGGACTGCATATGAGGGCCTTGGACCAGCCACAAACTGCATCTGAGGGTCTCAGACTAGCTGCAGACTGTGGTCTGTGGCTGGTAGCGAAGGGAAGCGAAAGTAGTGAATGAGCCATCTGGTGAAACTTTCACTGCCTGATATTTTTGTAGTTGAGTAATTGAGACCAAACTCCAATGGTGGTGAATAGCTCAACAACTGTAGGAAAAACTGTACATTTTGATCTTTGTATTGAGAAGACTAAATCCTTTGAGATGCAGCTGTTGATCAGTCGGTACTCAATATTTACTCCGTGTGATACTGGGATGATGTTTGTCACTGCTTACAGGTGTTACAGGTGTAGATTGCATTCTCTCTTATGTTGTGTTGAGATGCATGTTTCACTGATTGAACTGATGGCATGGCGGTTCTCCCCATGTTCATCACAAGATTCGATTGGAGTTTTAAGGGGGCACCAGGGACGCAGATTCCTCCTCTGGGTCCACATTCTTTCATTTTCAGCAGTTTTCGGGGAAAATTTGTCCAATTAATAGGTTGGTGCCCACGTCTAGTAAATCCTGGATCCGCCACTGGAATCTTTGTTTAAAGCACACCTTGTTTGATTTCGGTTGCAGGCATGCTCTGGGATTTAAGTTGAGATTGTTGCCCTTGATCGAATGCTTTGTCATATGCATGCAACAGATAAACTCCGCTGTTACAACTGTAAACCTTTCAGCGGTCATCGTGACAACCAATTAGATTGATAAATTACTTGACCAAGTATGGATGGGACAGAAAACCAAACAGACTGAGCTGTTGGACTTTCTTCAGAGTTACATTTGAATTCTTGAAATAACAATGTGTGATTCATTCCTTAGATAATAAATAATATTCAAAAGCAAAATGTTTGTATCAGTAGCTAACATGCAGTTTCCTAACATATTGTTTGTTTCTTGCTTCCTGTGCGGTGTCGTGCCAGTCACTATCAAGAAGTTCTATAGATTCTTTTTCTGAAGATATATACATCTTATTTTATACAAAGAATTCTTCCTCAATACCATAGCTTACCATGTTATTTAAGACTATGTGATTACCTCATGTAACTTTTAAATCATATTTTGGTAGTTAAAAAAGTTTACACCCCGACTATGCTGTTATGTATTGTCTTTTTCTGTGGATTAATATCTACGAACTCCTTATAAGGAGCTTATTGTTGTCGTGGCACCTGCCAAAAACATTGACACCTGTCACTGAGTGAACTCTTGTTTTGAAGGTTGGTAGAAACAGCTAAAATCCAATTTTCAATGAATTTTTTCCCAAAGAAATATTAATCCAAATTCTTAATCCTTTGGTATGATTATATTACTCCTTCATGGCTATGTATACAAAAAACATAATCCAAAAATATTAAATATTTCTATGTTTTCCATCACTTCAAAAATGCTACAAATTCAGTCTGCACTATATGATACCCAAACTCGAAATGGACTCATTTCATGCCAGATCTTGAACAGTGTTCACAAGACAATAACTCTATTGTCTCTTGACCAATTTCTTTAGTAGTCCTGAGTCACGTCAGGATGTAAATAGATTAACACTGTCAGCCCCATTGTATTCCTTGAACTCAACAACCTCGGGCTCTGAAGGGCCTTCCGGTTGTTAATTTTCAAGGAATACTGGGGCTTCCATGTGTTAATCTATTCTTATCATTTTAGTTACTATTGAATTTGCTTACAGCAGAATTTTTCAGGACTTCTCGCCCCGAGTGACAAAGCAACGCACTCGGCAAATGCCAATTTGATGACCCTGGTGTTACTAGCAATTTACAGGCATAAAAAAACCTGCGTGAATTTAATAGTTTCCTTCGTAGACCTCTGTTGTCAAATTTGTGATGGAATTGGGTGGTCACCTACTTTCCAGTTGATCTTACTTAGTGCCCTTTTCTAGTTAACAAGATAAGGCTGTCAACACAGTAAAGTTTGTAGAGGAACATTTCTTGTTTGGGCCATAATCAAGGGAGAGCCAAAATGGATGCGTTTCGTGCAGCACAGTCTATTTTCCTTTCATTTTCCTTTTGTTTTTTCCACCAAGAAAAAAACAAAGTAGGAAAAGCTCTATCAGGATGAATGGCGAGGTTCTAAGTTGCTAACTGTGATCGTTTGATTTAGATGGTCCTAATAAAGTTTACTTTACTTTAATTCTTTAATGGCTTTCTTTCTTTGCGAGAGGTTTTAGTATCAAGATGTGAAGTGATATGTCATACTTTGTGATGGATTATCTTAACACACGTGTACGACTATCCTTGACGATAGGGCTCAGATCAGTCTGACAAACCGATTCCTTGATAGAATGAAACATTTGATGGAAGTCCTACGTCTAGATTTGAAGAAAGTATTCACACCTTATGTAAATAAATGGCTTGTTTTGAAATAGTTATTCGCCTTTTGTGGTTTTATGTTTTTTTTAAAAAAAAATTCATTAAAACTAAGCTGTTCTACACTTAGTTTTGATAGCTTTCAGGTAGTGACAAATTTGTGAATTTGTAATCAACATTTATCATCAAATCATAGAGTAATTCCGAAAAAAGATTGCCAATTAGCTTTCCTATTGCATCAGTCTGATTTGCATGATTTTGACCATTGCAAAGGATCTTGCCAATGAACAAAGCTTTTCAGATTCACATGAGCATACACATATATATTAGCTGAACTAGATTAAACCAGACCAAAAACTTTCTATGTCTTTCAATCCATGAATCACCTATCCATTATCACCTATCCATGAATAGTCAATTCTAGTATCCATGTGCAATTAGATGATTTGGCCTAATTCATCTAATTCAGCAAGATCCAGAACCAAAATAGGAAAAACATGATGGTTTACCACGCGTTTATTAATATTACGTTTAATCCAAATCCCTGGAAGTGATAATTAATTACCCCTGGAAGCTAATTATTAATTGCATTGATCTTAATTTCACTAACTGAACAAATTAACTCTCCAGATATTTACACGTTTACTAATATTACATTTAATTCGAACTCCTCAAAGTTAATTAATTGCATTGGTCTTAATTTTACTAATCAAACAAATAAACTTTTCAGACATTTACAAGTTTACTAATAATCTATTACGTTTAATCCCAACCTATGGAAACTATTCAAATACATTGGTCTTAATTTTACTAACCGAATGAATAAATTTTCCAAACTTTTAGATTTTATCAGGAAGAAATAAAAGATTGAGGTGCTAGATTACTTCTGAGTGATTAGATCTTAGCTAAGTACAATTTAAAGAAACTGTATAAATTAGTACGGTATTCATTGCAAAACAACTGTATTAGTGAAGTGGAAATATGGCGAAGATACGATGTGGGATTTCACGTCATCAGAGATATGTGGCAGCATCCACTTTTGAAAACAAAATAGATAGCAGGGTTGTTTATATAATGTTTACACTTGAAAACAAAAGAATGATTTGATGACCTAAACTTTCCATGTCGTTGTTGTTGTCATCAAGTGAAGAAAGGTCTCTAACACATTATGTGAGGAATAGACATATCAAACCGATTTAAGGGCCCTCACTCAATCACACGAAGATCTTATGCTGAAGAAGTACCAACATGTCATCAAGGCCTGTTACTTTCATACTTATCCTTTCTTTCCAGTAAAAGAGGAAAAACAATATTATTTGTTAAATAACAGTTGCCATGGCAATCACCATACGTTTAGAAAGCATTCTCACTTGGCGACAACTTTCAGTTTTTTAATAGTGCAGCCTCTACTGATGACCTTATAAACTAACTCTTGCAACAAAAATTGTATATCAATGATAAGGGCTGAATGATGTGACCATGTTTCAAGTTTTAAATTTAGAAATAAGTGAAAAATGACAAAAAACAGGCACATGCTGCCCAATCGGTAATTTTGCAAACTTAAATTTTCTTCAGTGATTTCTGACAAGGTATCAGAAATTATTGACTTTTATAGGCTTTGCAATAATAATTTTAGGAGAGTCAGAAATAACTGATTGATAAAACATGTTTGAACTGGTTTGTGCTAGATTGTCATCAGTTGTTAGAAATTACTGATCAATCAAAAAGATGTGATCAAACAAAATTTAAATTTCCTTTGATTCCCTACACAATTAACTTTCAATATTAGTTGGTAAAAATTCCTCCTACACAAACCTTTCAAACTATACAATATTTTTCATAGAATATCTGTGTTATTTCTAGATTTTTAAGGGAAAAATCGCTGAAAAATTCACCCGTTGAATTTAGTAGGTCAGAATTTTTTGACATTATCGTTTAGTCTGAAATTGGTGATGTTCCGTCAGGGTGTGACAGTTATATTATATTAGGACTATCATCATTATTTCACAATTTTTATCCAACAGTCAGGTTACTGCATTGTGAACAAGTAGTATTGTAACACTGTAACCATGCAGCCCATTTCTAACTACATAAAAAGTTTGCATACGTATCGTAAGTTCGAAGGGTCCCTCAGATTTTACGAACGAAAACCAATCGATATTCGTCTATGATAAAGTCACACTATGATAATACCTGAACATGTTGATGAAATAGGCTGTGTCGGAGGAGACTGACCATCTGACCAACAGAGACGTCCAAAACCGTCAACGACCGCAGTTTTGTACGTTGTATTATTTCAAGTAACCGAATCGTTGGTAACACGTCCATCGAATGAATTGAGTTTTTCCGTTTTTGGTCAGTTGAACTTTTCAAATTTGAAAATTATATCATTTTACAGAACAGAGGTATGACTTAGTACCTGTATTATATTTAAAATAAATAGCTGTACAACTATTGCAATCTATCGGTACGAAATAGACGCTTGTATAACAAACAGTTTTGAAATTACTGGTAAAACTGAGATTAACCTGATTTTATATTAGCAATCAATCTAGTTTTTCCTATTTTGGTTTGCTAGATTTGTCAAATTATTTTAAATATTGGTCTTCTTTTTCAACAAATGCAGGTATGAATTATGTACCTGTATCAATTTAGAAATAAATACATATGCATAAAATTTCAATATGCCAATATTAATTACTACCTATATTACACATAAACAAATACTGGTAGCAAAATAATTTAACAAATTCAATAAATTTAAGATGCAATTTTAAAACGGAAAAACTCAATTATTTGTGTATTTCGTATTTTGCTTTGAATTATTTTTATTTCCTTAATAGACATCAATGTAGAACTTCAATATTTTTGACGTTTTAGACACTTATGAGTGGTTTCAGATGAGGTATCTGAATTCCCTAAACAATGCATTCACAAATAATTACAACAGACGGCTCGAGTCACAAGAACTCAATCTCAAAAGTAAGGCTATGAATGCAATTAATAGTTCTTACTGTCCACTATATGCAATTCAAACACATAGTTTGTTCATTTCATCGAATTAGACGAGAACTTTGAAAAGAACTGAGGTCACCACGCTAAAATTAGAGGTCGATTGTAGAAATTATCTCACTTCTTCAGACTTTAATATTTTAAAAATATATTTCTTATGCTCCCTGTCGGGTGAATATGAAATTCTGATTAGTTTTATAATCGTCGTTCATTTTTTTAATTCCGTAAAATTTTGTGTCCAAGGAACGATTATTTTATTCTTCTCCTGTACATCTATTTTTAGGCTATCATGTATCTACTAGTTTGGCATTTGGTTATATTTGCTTTAGGGTGTTTTGGATCTTTCGGTTTTCTGATGGTAATAAATAATGTTTTCATATTAAGATATAGATATAACTCTCACTGAGCATGAGTCATCAATAAGCACTTCTGAAGATGCCATACGATGTCTGCTGCGTTGCCTGCCGAAGGAGAAACAGAAAAACGAGAGAAAATGTCTGCGTGTTTGTCTACATCGTAAGAGATGTAAAAATATGGAAGGTTTGTTCGGTATTTTTGTCCTTTTTTATCTATAAACTACGAGAGATCAGATGGTCACAAATACAGCATGATTAAGTAGCGAATTAGCTTCGTGAAGACATCATTTGATTCCAGAGACATTGTTACCAGGACGTTGGCTATTTCATTCCCATTGTTGAACATTTTCCCATGACGCAATGGAGTTGTTCTTTGTTGATACGGGAAAAACATCGAATGAGACAGCAGTTTCAGTATGAGAACCGACGTACCTCTGTGAGACCGCAATTTTGAAGGAAATTCAGCTGATAAATTTCCACACTTTATCTTTGCAGAGATCGAAGCCGAAATGGATCAGACAGAGGATAATTCACCATCAAAAAGAAGTTTGAAGTCTGAAGCATGTAAGTAGCGTAAACGTCGCTTCGTGCTGTCTCGTTTAGAGTGGGGTAGGCCTGCTTCAGGCTGCATTTATTGCTTGGACTTTTTACCGACCGCTTCCGAGGGATTGGGAAAGTAGTAGTTTCAGTTTGCTTGTTAGTCCATACCCGTAAGGGTATCCCATCAACATCCCATAATACTCCCACTGGTCCCATGTCCCTTCTAGGTGGTACGCTAGTGCCAGCAGATGGGAGGAGGATACGCCCAGATCAGGTTGGAGTTCCACCCCCAGGCCAGGTCAGGATTGGGGAGTTCCCCGGGCAGGTCAGGTTATGGTACCCCCTGGGTAGGTCAAATTGGGGTTCCCCCTGGTCAGGTCAGGTTTGGTTACCCCCCTCCGAGCACTTGCTATGCAGCGGGTGGTTTGCCTCTTGCGTTCACGATGGAGGACTTTCTTGTTTTTACTTAGTTATAGCCTCAGAATTTAAATTATGTCGTTCCAGATGTTGCAGGAACATTTTTTTATTTTTTCTTTATAAGCGCATTTGTTTAATACGATTGTAAACCTATTTGTCTTGAAGATTTACAAGTTGAAAAAAGATCTCCCGAAGCTTGCCTTTCCACGGAAGAGAAGGAAAAAATTGAGGAACAAATTCAGACATTGAACCAAACTGCGAGAGAATACGACATCAGAATCTCAGCAGAAGAAGATAATATAAAAAGTAAGACAAGAAAGTGCTCCTGCGTGAACGCAAGACGCATACCGACCGCGGCGTAGCAAGTGCTCGCTATGCTGCTCTATCCCAGGGGGGTTACCCCAGCTGGGGTACTCCCCCCTGGCTGTGGGACTGGGTACCCCCCTGGACAGATCCCCCTTGACAGACCCCCTGACTGCGTGTATGGTTTTGGGTACCCACAGACAGATCCCCTTGACAGACCTCCCTGGCAATGTGTGTGGTTTCTGGTACACCCCCGCTGTTAACAGACAGACACCTATGAGATAATATCATAACCTTCCTATCGTACTACGTACGCGGCCGATAACAAGCACTGAACTGAACTTGAAACCAAGAAACAATTCGACTCCAAACTCTATCATGTTTTGGAAATTTATGCAATTCTTTTGCGGATTTAAGGAGAGGCACTAGGGACATACGCTCCCACCAGGGTAAAATTTTCTTCGTTTGCGCTATATAAAAACCGTGTTAGATTTGGGGGTTGCCATCTTGACAGGGGTGTGGTGTCTCAAGAAATGTTCATTTGGCTGCACTTAATTTAATCCAGTCACGGTTGACTGCACATGGCCGGTAGTTCCCGGGGACACACGGTGCTTGTTACACAAGATTTTCGAGAAACATTGTCAAAATGAGGTTGGCACCACCACCTTGGGATTGGCACCAC
The DNA here is from genome assembly GCA_038406175.1 of Haplosyllis leylae. Classification (NCBI taxonomy): domain Eukaryota; kingdom Metazoa; phylum Annelida; class Polychaeta; order Phyllodocida; family Syllidae; genus Haplosyllis; species Haplosyllis leylae. The sequence goes on along the minus strand of JBCAUG010035954.1, from coordinate 2,248 downwards.
TCACCGCCACCGTCTGAAGAAACTTGGATCCTTCATTGTAATTAATCAAACATACTAAGTTTAGAAGGAAATATCTCACTACTTTTAAACGACTGTATTGCAGGGTAAGGTACGTGCTAAGCCACATTCGGATACAGGCTCCTCCCTGAACTCCATATTGCACTGGCATAGCAAATTGACCGAGGGTACTTTATATATGGTGGTAAAGGTGGTGGTCCTCCAAATCCTGGTAACCCTGGAGGTCCAAACAGACCTAACAGAGGAGAACACCAACATAGCCCTCCTAACCCCAGCAATGATTCAGTTGTTAGATAGGTTAGTTCAGGCAGAAGAATGTAAGAAAGAAGGAACAGGAAAGAATAGAAAACAGAGTCAGAAGTTTATCATGTTTCCCACTATGAAGTTTGATGGTTCTGATCCTAGTAAGGCATATGATCACTGGAGTGATGTTATAAGTTGTGACTAAAATGAGTAATTTGCCACGAGATTACAACGAGTTTGTCAAAGGTTTTTGAACTTTCCTTGTCTGGAGTTCCTATTACACGGTTTTGTGAAATTAAGGACAATTATAGGACAATACCTGAGATTAAAGCAGCCTTTTAAAGCAGATTTAATAAATGGGGACTAACGATGAAGTGCACACACACATAAATCATGATTACAATTAAAATTTTTGTCAAATGTAACATTGCGTCACCAGTTCACTGAAATGGAAAGTTAAGTTAAAAATTTTAAAAAGCTGTACTCACATGCTCACACCAAATTAGTCACTGCCAGCTTGGTCACTTTTGGAGAAACATCATCACATCATCTTTCTTCATCTTTATAGCTTCTGCCAAGTTGATGTTTTTCATAGTTACTATCGGGTACTTGTCAGCTTTATGTTATATTTTGGACCAGTGCCCAGTCTCCAGTGCCACCTTCCCCAGTCATACCAGTACCACCACCACCAGTATTTGACATACATTCAGTATTTTCGCTATTAGACTTGCGTTTTGTAGGTGCCTTCGTAGCTGGCAATGTCTTGTCAGGTTTGGGGGGGGGTATTGTCTTTACTACAGGTTTAGCTGCCAATATCTTGTCAGTAGTCACTTTTGGTGTTGTCTTCACATTCACTTTAGGTTTAACTGGTGACATCTTGTCAGGTTTGAGTGACATGGGCATTGTTTTCACCTTAGGTTGGGGTAGTGACTTCTTTTCATCTGCCTCATCTTCTTTCTTTGCAGTGTCATCTGGAGACAAGTTGGATGTCTCCTCAGGTTGGGGTGGCAACTTCTTTTCATCTTTCTCATCACGAGTTGGACGTGTCCTCAGGTTTTGTACTGTCATCTGGAGACGAGTTGGTTATGACACTTTTTCCCCTAAATGGGTAGACAAATGGGTATTTGATGGAGAATGCTGCCTTTTCTTTTCTACTAAATTGTACTATAGCGTCTTCATTGGTAGGATAATACAAGTGACTATCATCTGGGAGGCTTATTGTCATCTAATAAGTAATTGAGTAGTTGGCATACTAAGGTGCTCTGACCTGTACTTCTGACTGTGGCTTCTGGTATAAATTGACCCCATGTCCCAGTAAGTATTCTGAGGGGCTCAAGCTTCCTTGGTATAGGACGGATATGTGTGCAGACCATACCTAACCACCAGAATATCAGTGCTACTACAAAAAGTAGTCCCAGTGGGGTGTTAGAAAGATTGCAAAGGAATTGAGCAATTTAGTGCCTTTTTTGGTTAAACAAGTTACTGGGACACACTGTCTTAGTTTGCCACTAGTCTCATCTCGATGGGACCAGTAGTTATTGCTGTGGATGAGGTGGGAGGTCAGTAGGAATACACATTGACATGTTATGCTATGATTGGTTGGTTGGATCACATGATCACCTAATTGGCTACTAAGGCTTGTACATGTGATGCGGGGACATTGATTGGATAACCAGCGGGGAGTTAAACAGTTTAGCACATGATTAGTACATGATCGGTACAAGTATGCAAAGGGGGAGGTGAATCATTGTAACTGCATTGCCATATGGCACGCATTGACCACAGAAGCCTAGAAACACTAGAAATAGGTTCCAAACTCCTCATTGCCATTTATTATTTCATTACAACCTGTTACATAAGTAATACCGAAAACCACTCTAGTTACATAATAACTAACAAGAAGCCCATTTGCTTTATGCAGAGCTGTTGTGACTTAAGTATATATTTTATTTATTCTTTATAAGTATTAAGTTTATATTTGTTTCGA
>JBCAUG010035943.1:0-10074 GCA_038406175.1 Haplosyllis leylae | reverse complement strand
GGCCATCCCCGGAAGTCTGGCGAGGCTGGTCTGTGGGACCAGGAACATCCCCGGAAGTCTGAAGAGGTTGGTCTGTGGGACCTGGGGTCGTCTCCTATTACAGGGACCTTTCACCTTTCTGCCGTCTGCCGGTGTAGAGAGAGACGGGCGCCTCGGGCGGGATACTCCCTTACACAAACCTTCCGCTTTTCATGGACTGTTCTTGCGCTGTGACAATGACTGCCCCCCCCCCCCCCAGTTGGAGCACTTAAGGTACCTCGTATAACAAGGGTTCATTACTATGGATTGGGACCATTGTCACAGACACATCCCGACAGTTCTATCTTTTGGTCTTGATAAAGTCTCCAGGACGTTTACGACATCAGTGAGTCGTTTTACTCTCAGTTCAAAATTACCTCCACATTTCTGCCCGATTTAAAAACATTGTGAAATCTGGATTCTAGTTCAACATGGATGCAAATTTTAGCCACATTTAGTAAAAAAGTAGATAATTTTTGGCGGCAGAAATCCACTTCAATGAGTAGCAATTGGCGAGTACATGTCTTGTGTAAACCAGCGTAATAATGAAAGCGCAAAACTGAGTGATAAATGAGGCTATTACGCACAAACACGGGGTTATTCCATTAAAACATGTACAAGTCTCATTAGTAATAAATCGTTTGACAATAGGGATTAAAAGCTCGTGATTATGATGGATAATCCCTTTGGACTGAACGAAAAAAGAGATGATTAATGCCGTATTGAAAAAGCGCACTTGTTTCACAAGAGTTTTCACATTTTTGTGTTCCGATTTTAACCTTTTAAACTTCCTTATACATGTACTATCTTTTCTTTACGATAAAGATAGAGGGAGATTAATTAAGTTAATTGACGCCGCTGATAATTTTGAATTAGTTGAAATTCACCAGCTGCGAAGTTACTCTCGACGGTAATGTCAGATAATGTAGATATCTGAATGTCAATCGATTTTTGCAACGCAATTTGAAGCGTTTTGTGAAAAACGTTGAAACGAGGACGCTTTGAGGCGCAGGAATAGACGTTGGCTGACGTTAACTTACAGTGAGTCTTCTATTGAAAGGTCAGCCTCCTCTTACAGCCAACAATTTGGTATTTTGTCCCATTCTGATCCATTATTTTCGCCACTTTATTAGACGGTCATCTCCTTTTTAAAAGCAAGTTTCATTGAAAAACATTGTCTGTCCGCCGTTGTTTACTGCCCGATCGCTGTGCCCTTCTGCTCTTCCATAACACCAAAATTAGATCTTTTCTCGCACCTAAAGAACAAGGTGTCTCCAAGATAACAATATGTAGTCGAAGAGTTGATAACTTCAATACAGTAAAACTTCTGCTGTACGGTCACTGTACGGGACGGTCGCTCTGTGGGACGGTCACCTCCCTTTTAATGCCAGAAACAGTGGTCACATGTCCCGCCCCGTTAATATCTGTTACATTTACCATTAATTTTTACGGCCATGAATTCTTTGTACATTAATCTACCACCTTAGACAGTACTGATCGCATGTTATGTATATTATGTGCATGCATACATTTCTTATACATAATGTTTATTTGCATGTTTTGTAGGAGATATCATCCAAGGTCAGTCATATTAAGAACATGTACATAGTCGTATTCATTACTATAGCGACGGTTGCCAATAGTTACACTAACCTAATTCAGGTTGTAGCGATCCAATTGGACATCAGAATAATGACGTTCAGCTAACGATATGTTAATTACAGGAACAAATTACACAAAATTAAAAACAGAGAAAATTATCATCCATATTGTGAATAATAATTTTGAGGTCACAAACCATAACGTCTATTCCATGGCAACGAACACCCTAACCCGTCTCCCATAGCAACCACTTGTTGATTAACACTTTTGGTGGAAAAATACCACGGTAGCACCAATGTACATATTGCACACGGGGTATGTAGATGTAGGGTTAAATAATCAAGATAGAATATATAAAATTCAGTAAAATTCAGTACGGTAATGAAAAATTAACGTTGAATATTGCGGGTTGAATATAGCGCGTGAAGTTAACGTCTGAAGATTGACGGTTCTGCTGCGTCATGATTGACGGTTCTGCTGCGTCATGAAATCGAGTATTTTTGCAGCTTCCGATGTTAAACTATCTTTTTCCTCCTCAAGGAAGTCATTGTGTAATCTAAAGCTTTTTTGACAAACGTTTTAATCTTTTAATCTTTAACGTTCTAAGGTTTCGTTCACACTCAGCCATGCCGTTACCGTTCTAAGGGTTCGTTCATATTGAGTGATGGCGTTACCGTTTTAAAGGTTCGTTCACACTCAGCGATAGCGTTAGTGTTTGTTCACACGTAAACTTTACGTTTATCTTAACGTCAAGGCTTACGTTAAACTTCAACAAGTTATGTTATGTCCATTCCTTGCGTTTGCTCATGCGTTACCACAGGCACTGTGGTATACTTTAATGTTGACGGAAACGGAACGTTGCGTGTGAATAAACTTTTAGCTAAACGGAGAAGCTGTGTGAATCAGAATGTTGTATCGCTACGCTCAGTGTGAATGGACCTGAATGTGTTAAAAGTTGCAACGAGATTTTTAGCTTCTTTCGCTCATGAAACTGAGTACAATACCGCGTGTTTTGATTCTGGTTGTGTTCAAGGTCTAGTCACACATAACGTTAAAAGACGTTAAAAGATCAAAAGCAACAAAAACGATGACTTTGTAGTGGTACACTTGAACAAGGATTTACGAGGGGGTTCGTAAAATGTTTAATAGTCTGTACTGTGTTTGAAGAAGTTTCCATTGCAAACACAACTGCGAAGCTTTCAATGAGATCAGCTTGTGTCCAAGTTTGGTTGGCTCCCGGTTCAATGCAGATAAACGGGTTCCAAGTATTACCCAGGTTTGGCACCGGACCTCCAGGATCGTCATGACAACTGATTGTGTATGATGAGAGCGGGAGACAGGAAGTCCGGGAAGCGTTTATTTGTTGATGGGAGGTCGGGATCGGGGCGCGCTTGTTTGCTTGATTTGTGATGCACTCGTTTAGGAAGTTCGGGATTAGTTCGAGTTTGACACGCGAAGTTCTCGTTACCAATTATACGATAAAACACGGATTAACAGATTCGCCGGAAACGAACGGGGAAGGAAGAGGAAAAACACTGTCTCTGTCTGCACAGAGATATCAGCCTGTCCGTCTGTCTGTGTGTCTGTCTGTCTGTGTGGTGATGTATTTGTTCAGGCACAGGCAATGGGTGTTGAATAAGAAGGAAAGCGTCTTTGAAAGGTAACGGACCAGTCAGGTTTAGCTGAGTTTAGAGATAAGAAGGACTATTTGACTGTGCACAAAAATAAGTAATAACAAGAAAGTCCTCCTACGTAACGCAAGAGGCATACCGCCCGCTGCGTAGCAAGTGCTCGCCCTGCCGTCCTATCCCGGGGGAGGGGAGGGGCAGGGAGGGGTACCCTGACCTGGACCTGGCTGGGGGGAGGGAGGGGTACCTGGACCTGCCCGTGGGAGGAGGGGGAGGGAGAGGTAACCTGACCTGGGTGTGGGGGAGGGGGGGAGGGAGGAGTACCCTGACCTGGACCTGGCTGGGGGGAAGGGAATTAGTCATTTCAAAGTGGGAAATTTTCCTCAGCAAAGTCACATCAAAATAAAGCGTAGACCAACTGATTTGTTAACCCTCCGTCAACTGTCAGACAAAGTCGGAATAGGACCGAGGGGTGAATGTAGTGCAGGTGTTCTGAGCGGGGTCTGTCACAAAAACGAACATTCTATCACGAAGAAAGCCTGAGGATGTCTGTGCTGATATTGCTGCTCCGTTCTCCTTATTTGACAGTTTAAGTGGCACGTCGGCTCAACTTCTGACGTTTAATTTAAAATGCTGCTTTAAACGGAGACGTGTCACGTGTCTAATTGTGAGACTAAAGCTCCACTCACGCTGACCGAAAGTGAAAGCGATTTCGCTTCAGAAACTGGATTCATACTAAATTTGAAGCAAAATTGGTCGGACTACGTGTTGATTAAATCCTTATATCCCTTGAAGCGATGACGATTTCGTGCTGTGCGAAAACACCTTAAGGGATCATTCACACTAAGCGATAGCGAACTCGCGAAACTCATGCTAAACTTTACAGTGAAATGTACAGTGAAACAGTGAAACTGTCAACGCGTATTGGTAGAAAAGATTCGTCTTCGCTTGTGTTCGATGTGATCCAACCCTTGTGATGAAATCTTTTACCGCCAAGAACACGGAAGTCGATTGCCGGTAGTTTTGTTACAACGTTTCCTCTTTATGGAAAGTTCGTTCACACTGAACGGAAAAACGTTCATCGTTGTGTCACGTGATATTACTCCACCCTAGCACTGTAGCAATTGAGTAAGAAACAAATTATTTCAAGAGGCCCCCGCTGGAAAATAATTCTGTTTTCCGACGTCATTTTGAATGAACGTAATGGAACTATGGGGAAGTGACAGATTTATTAGGGTAGAATCATTAAAATAAATGCACGCGTCATCCAAGATTGAGATTTCTTGCAGAAGTTATGAATCTTTAGTTTTTGTGATTAGAGGCAGCCGCAACAAAGATGTTTCTTTCCAGTGCAATATCATATTTCAATATCAAATTTATCATTTTCTGAGTTTCGTCGAGCCATTTTCAATTTATACACTACAGAGTAATAGGTTATTAACACTGCAGCCAACCGGGATCGGGAAAGGTACAGGGAACGAGACCGGGACCGGGAACAATGGATCCTAATATGTTGTCCAGAAATGTTCACAGTGGTCCAGACAGGGAAAGGAACCAGGACCCATTGTTTCCTATTGTGCTGGTTCAGTCCCTTGTACCTGTCTCGGTCCCATTCCCGTGCAGTGTGAATAAACCATAAGAAATAGCCATGCCGTACAGGTAACGCGCGGTTGTACCGTCTGGTAGCCTACCTGACCTTTTCTCATATTACTACCGACCGCGTACTTAGTACGAGAGGAGGCAATATTTTCAGTTTTTTCGTCATTTCACAAGGGGGGGGTGTACTCAGATCATACACATAGCCAGGGGGGTCTGTGGGGGTCTGGCCTGGGGGGTACTCAGGCCCACAGCTGGGGGGGGTACTCAGTCCCACAGCTAGGGGTACTCAGTCCCACAGCCAGAGTATCACTCTGGTTAAGTACCCCCCCCCCCGGGATAGGACAGCAGACCGAGCACTTGCTACACTGCAGTCGGTATGCCTCTTGCGTTCACGCAGGAGGACTTTCTTGTTAGTTACTCATCCAGAAAGTGGTAAGAAAATAGCATCGTGGAGAAAATCGGCATGACGTGAAATTTTGTAGAAGACGTGACGTTATTACAGGGACTCTATTAGACGGTATCAATAGAAGAGATAACAGAGAACCTGAGTCTGTTCGCCAACATGAAGATTTGTCCTTTAGAAGACGATGATATATAAGACTTTGTTGTAGATTCTTTCGTCTAAGAAACTAATTCCGAACAAGATATTTTAGACCCGAGGACAGAGAGGGCCATCAGCATTATGTCGCTTTAAAGGAAGACCTGATGTATTGCTATATTTTGTGTCTCGTGCAAGGACTTGATATAAAACATTTTCCTTAATGCTAATTTTCAAGGTGATTTTGCTCATTTTTGTGCCTCTTGCTCGTAAGATAAAAGACGAAATCTGAATATTTCGCATGTTTCGAGGTGACAAGAGTGCAACCTGCGAGTGCTCGACTGTCTCGTAACAGCACATTTACGAGTCCAACCACTCAGTGAGCGATACGGAGCACGCAGTGATACCGTGTCAAAGTCCGTCGTATTTTACGTCGCTTTTACTAAAACAAATCTCGGTCGTTCAGCAACGCGAATGCAGCACTTAAGCTCAGAACGAACAAAAGGAAACTGCTCGTCGCAAGTGAGTGCTCGATGTAACCGAAGTTTTTGGTATCGCTGGCAATGGTTTCTACACGAAGGAATCTGCTCGTTCTAACCGGTTGCTCGCTGGAACCGAACTCGTCGTAAGCGACATCCAGTGTATCTGCTTAACTAGACCTTCAAGGGAACCAGCTGGAATGTTCAACCTGCTCGGGGGTCGAAAATGTCTGCTAACTTCGTTAAACGTTCGTTTATTAGCTTTCAAATTCCGCTACCAACCATAAAGGCTTGTTTACACGTAGCGTTTGCGTGTGCGTCTGCGTCAAAGTTTGCGTCAAGTTTTGTATTGAGTCAATGGTGACGTTGACGCACACGCACAGAATGGCTTCAGATCCATTCTCTGCGTCAACCATTGACTCAATACAAAACTTGACGCAGACGTTGACGCAGACGCAGACGCTACGTGTAAACAGAGCTTAAGAGCGTTATCATGTCGTTTTACACGCATTACAGTGAAGAAAGGGCCAAACTGTCAACAGATCCGTGATTCGTCGGACAATACCGAAAACATGAAAATATTTATTATTACCACCCGCGTACATAGTACGACTTGAGATTATGTTTTCACACCTGTCTGTCCATTCACAGGGTGAAACGGGTACCCCAGTTTCTGATCTCTGGTCTTTTCCTGGGGGAGTGGAAGGTCCTAGGACAGGGGTACCACCTGCTCCCTCCCCCAGACAGGACCATGACAGGGGTACCACTTCCTCCCAAACACGACACACCAACGGACAGATACGCCACTGGCGGTACGCCTCTTGCGGTTACGCAGGAGGACTTTCTTGTCTCTTTTTCATGTTAAAATATTCGAAAATATAAAAAATCGGAAAAAGCCCGTACGATTTGAAACTTTCTCTGTATTGAAGTTCAGTTTTGATGTAATTTTGCCATTCTGATTTGGTGATGTTTTTGCACTATTTATGTTTGTACACATTGAGTTTACCAAGAACTTGTGTTGACTTCTATTGTTGTGCGGATGGAGGTTTGAATCAGATGTCGCACACTTGTACAAACAGTCACATTGCGCATGATTTCCGTGCACAACCAATGTGTGTATGAAGAGACCAAGTTTGACAGCAAACGTTCAGGGCTCGTTCACACTGTGCGATCTGACTGCGATTTTTTGTGCTTATAATGTGCTAGATAGGACTTAGTGACGTTGACGCACACGCTTAGTGTAAACAGAACTTTAGTGATGTTGTCGCAGTCGCACAGTTTGAACACTTGCATGGGATCCAAAAGAACCCATTTGTTGTGATAAGAAGAATCGCAGTCGGAATCAGAAAATAAACACATAGTGTGAATGAGCCTTCGGAAACCAGAAGTTGGTTTTTTAATGCCGAAGTAAAGTTTGCAGAAATTGTAGTTTCAGGAATGTTTATCACATTTCATTTTTGTGATTGATGTAGCATTTTTGTCGTCAGCCGATTTTAAAATACGGTCCCAGCACCTGAACCCGAGTGACCTTTTAATGTGAGTTTCAGTCATGGTCAAAGTCAGTTACATCTCCCTCCTATTGGACTGTGGCAAGTCTAATGTTAAGACCGCAAGGTCAAGGCAACACCCTCCCAATATATAGTATGGCCCATAGCGGACAGCGGACATTTCAGTAATACCTCCCGGACGATGTACAACTGGTTCCCCTGACAATAAACTGACATTCACGCACTCAGTCACCGGTCTTTGTCTTTTTTGTCCCCTCGACACCTCTCTCAGTAAAACCATCCAACTATGAACATTTAGTCTCCGTTCATTCTCAGTAAAGTGAAGATTTACAACGTTCGGTTTGGAAGAAAGTGAATTTGAATTGTTACAGTGAGAAGAGATTACAAGATTTACCCGGAGTGAAGGCCAGTTTACATCAAACGTCAGCGTCAATGCTGCGATGACGCTTGCGACATAGCTCTCATTGAAATCAATGGAGTTGCTCCAAATGGGTTGCAACCCCATTCTGGAGCAACTCTGTCTGTTTCCATTGATTTCAATGAGAGCTATGTTGCAAGCGTCATCGCAGCGTTGATGCTGACGCTTGGTGTAAACTGGCATTCATGTGACAGAACATAAGATTCATTATCACCTGATACAGCCCTATAGCTCGGGAACACCAGTGTGTAACATGACGTTAAACAGAAACCGATTATCCAATCAAAACCCAATCACAACATCAGTTATCCAATCACTGTTTGATGTTTTATTCAGATTTATTGTGATTTTAATGGAAAAAGCAATCAGAGCTCCAAAGTAATATGCATTTGTTATTGTGTATTGACAATTTCGTGCTGTGATTTATGGATTCCACAGTTCGTTATGCTAATGTTACCAGTGGCGGATCCAGGATTTCCCAGAGGGAAGGGGCAACCTATTATTTTCCCATTTCCCGAAAACTGCATGAAAATGAAGAAATTTTGGACCAGAGGGGGGCGTCCCTCGCGCCCCCTAGATCCGCCAATGGTTACACCGACTGGTTTCCCTCCTTTTCATCAGGCAAACACATTTGATCGTTGTTCTCAGGGGAAGAAGCAAAAAATTGGTTTCTTAAATAAAACCTATCTAGTTACCTTCCTCGAACTCATGCGTTTAGGTCTCAACCTACCCTGCCAACTTTGAGCACATTCTTGACTCTGTCAGACACCAAAAACTTGGGAGATTTTGTTTGACTGTTTAACATTTTCAAATTTTTTTGTCAGTTCCATTCTATGACATTATGGCACGTCTTTGATATTTGACAGTTTCTTAAACCTCCTCAGCCTGTCACAGTGTATTACGAAGGTAATAAGGTTTACGTTTTCTCACGTGTGGCAATTTTGAGGTATTTAGTTCAAAATTTATAAGTATAATTGTATGTGATGTAAACTTTGACGAAATGCAAAATCGGATATGGACAAAATATTCATATTGAACAAAGATATAACATTTTATTGCTAAAAGTACATTGTGCGTAGTCCAACTAAACAGACCTTAAACAAAAAAAATTACAAAGAAAGAAATATATTTGAAGAAAATTCTGTGCTGAAATTTTGGTCCGAATTACTAACGTTCATTTTTAAAATAGTCTTAATTTGATCCGACTGACGTGAGACACTCTATTCATCAAAAATAAAATTCAACGTGTTTGTGTAAACATTTGTCTGGTTACGATAAATACTGAGCCTATTTCTCTCTGTTTTACTTTTGTCACCTGAGAGTACAGGTGGTACAATAAGGGCAGTGTCAATGGTATCACCTCTACCATGATCACCAGCTTGTTCAGGATAGTGTCCACAGTCAATCTCAGTGATCTGGTGATCCTATAACGGCAGTGTCAATCGTATCACCTCTGCGGACAGCAATGCCAGTTGGTACAGGAACGACACTGATAAATCACTTTCTCAAAGGAGAACAGGATGTTGACATGAGCTTACAGAAGGTGACTACAGACATAGCTGTTTGAATTGCTCAAGTTCACAACATTGACGCAATAACTATTTTATGCTTGCTTTGGAATTGTTGGGAAATTCTCTCAGTAGTGTTTTTTCAATAAATTTATTTCTATTCTTGTGTAAAATTGTATTAATCTTTGATTATGACTAACCACTTTTCACAGTTCATCCAGGTGACATCTGGGTAACAAGAGAACATTAACAGTGCCCTCTTGCAGGGAAATTATGCATTAGTTGACTCTAGTGCCCATGGTACTCTCTCACAGTGTTTTTTACATGTTCTTTCATCCAGTATTAATGGTCTCTTCTTGTAGCAGCTTGTGGAATGATTATTGGTTGTGAAATATTGGTGTCTTTTATTGTTGCTTTGTACTTGCATAAGCAGTGTTCTCATTGGGCCTCTGTACGTACTGAAAGCCACAAAGGCAACATTTGCAGGCATGGTTTCCAAGAGTCTGATGATTTTATACATCATATTTCTCCAATTATCAAGCCTAGGATGTAACCCAGTTTCAAAAAGAGGTGAGATAATTAAGTTTTAATTCTGCTAATCATTGCAGTACACTGTTTAATTATTTTTCAACTGTATTGAGTTACTTTGTATCCAACAGCTCAAGCAGGTTCTCCTCATCCCAATGGAGGATACAGTTATGTAAGTACAGAAACATGATTAGCTATTTTTTACTTTTCATGGAAGAATCATTACCACTACACAAAAACACTACACA
>JBCAUG010035932.1:0-10074 GCA_038406175.1 Haplosyllis leylae | reverse complement strand
CTACCGAACTGACGCATGTAAAATGGATTAATAAATATCTATTATTTCGACCTCACATAAGTGTTGAGTAACAATATTCGGTAGCGGTGGCTGTTACTCTACGGAATTACTACGCAGTGTGCAAAAATTGGTCTTCATATTTGATTTTGTGTGAACACCCCGTTTGCACTTTAAGAATTGCGGACAGATTTATGGAATTATTTGGTGTTTGAGCTGTGAAGTGTCTCACCTGTTTGCAGAGCGAGCATAGATAAGAATGGTTCATGGAATGAGTGTTAAAGTATTAAAATACACCTGAACGTCAGTACGTTCACTGTCTCTGACAATAAGAAAGCTAAGTCATCATGTGTTGAGTGTACGAGTATGTTAGTCTATATTTAGAAGGAGGGGATGGTCTCTTTTGGTGATCTCTAGGACTTACGCGTGCTCGTTCATACCGATGGCTTGGACTTTTGCGTGCTTAGAGGCAACTTTGCACTGCATGAACTATTCGTATTTTGGTTCTGTATTGCAGATTTGTTCGGATCAGTTCTGCAGAATGTTGTGAAAGAAACTTGTATGCAATATTCCTGCAAAACATCAAATTCTGACTGCAACAACTGATAACCGTTGCTCATATGTGCATCAGAATTTCGAACTGAAAAATTGCATGGGAGTTCGAAAAAAAATTCAAATGATTATCGTTGAATGAAACGGTAACATTTTTTGAACAAATATCGAAAAAGTGATCAAGAACATTTTGGGACGTTAAACTGAGTTCAAATTCTTGACTTTTATTTTATTCTGGATAATTTACCTTCCACCCATACTTCTCTGCATTATAACGTCAATGCGTGGAACTTTAATACGACTATTTTTGATGGAATACCTGGGTATTTACTCACCTTTTATTTATATTACTGTATCAGTGACTGTAAACACAGCCAAAAGTAGTATTTGGAGACTGCTTCCCATTGATTGCGTGTGTAAAGAGACGAGATAAACACACTGCCCGTATCAATAGGCGGATATTTACCTTCAATCAACTCTGTAATTTTCCTGAATCACAACATGTAGATACAAACTGTTGTTTAGGCTTGTTCACAGTAACTGAGAGCGAACGTAGAAATAATCTTTGGTGACGTCACTTTCACATTAACTGAATCGAATGCTAAATACTGCATAGTAACGGCACTCTCTGATAGTTTCTGAATAATTTGAAGATGCAAAGTCGTGGTAAATTCTAATGAAAATTGTAGATTTTCGGCACTCTCTGATAGTTTCTGAATTATTTCAAGATGCAAAGTCGTGGTAAATTCTAATGAAAATTGTAGATTTTCGGCATGGTATTTGTCTTCGCTCGAGGTGAATGGCCCTTTATGGTCTTGCTTGACTTGGCACTGATGCCATGTTTTACATTATGTTTTAATGGGGTATTCAAAGCATTGATTCTGACTGATCTCTCATGCCTCCAAAGTCAACGTCATTTCTCTGTATTTGAGTACTAATGGCTGTGATCATGATAGTTAAGAGATAATGTGTTATCATTTGCCTGAGATAGTCTGCAACATAACATGAATGCCTCCAAACTAAAGTTCGAGAGAGGATCGGCTTGGACGCTCAGAACAGAGGTATCAGTGAATCGCTTCAAATGGACTATTGCTCAGAAAAAAATCTCTTTGCACATTTCTTTCCTGAAGAAAACTGTGACAACAGATATTTGAATGAAATCTTCAGAATGATTAGAACTATCCCCCAGCCCATTTTCCATTTCCGATCGACTGGATCGATTGCAATTTTTTATCAAGCCGATCTTTTGAAAACTTACAACTACAAAAAAAGTGAAGTGGAATGGTATCTTAGTAGTCACTGCAAAAGAGCAAGTTTTTCTAATGTCTTTATTTAACTTATTTTCCATTGTACCGTTCACGGCAACTCGAAACAGCAGTGAAACAATAGCCCTTTTGCATTCGATTTACCAGATTTTTCTCAGTGTCAAGACAAGACAAGAAAAGATTCTGCTCCCTACCTACATGCTAATGTGAAGGTCATCGGATCAATATCCCACATAGTGAAAGGGTCAGAGTGAACTATTAAACAATGGAAATTTAGTGCGTGAAGTTCAGTAGATCCATATGATCGTCTCCCACCCAACAATCAACCGTGACGAAAACATTCATTTTCAGATCGAAACATCAATGCGTAAGTTTCCGCAGAAGACAGGTTGTGGTCAAATCAACCGCAATTGACGCTAGCATTGAGAGTTCAAAGGTTGCTGAGAACCAACCTTAGTAGGATTGGTGACTTGTTTGGCATCAGTTTTCAATGCGGGAATTGTTCCTGCGGGATGTACTCAAGTCGATCTTGATATTTTAAGGTTATGACTATTGCAATGATATTATCATACTTTTGAGCTATTTCAGCAGAAATAACAGATGTTTCGTCTATTTTTGTACAACATCATCACCTGTGAAACAATTAACTGGTCTATGTATGACCAATATTGAGTACAAGTGTGTAGCTCTCTGGCATTGACACGTTTTAAGTCTTCAAAATAATCTTAAACAGATGAAGTAGTACCGGTGCAGATACTCTGCTTTGAAGCCCTCTTCACCTTTTTGTGTGTTCATTGTGATTGACTTAACAGAGACACTGCACTTATTGCCCGCAGTACTGTTCGTGTGCACCGAAGGAGTGTTTTTGTGATGTGGAATATCCAATTCAGTATTTACTAACTGTGGCCAATGGACCTGATTTATCATTATGAGTAAGGTGCGTGTTGGAGAGAACGGCACGCGATGGTTCTTGATCCAGTGACCTTTGTTTTACCTACAGTAAATAGTTCTACAGAAGGAGAAGGCTTCAGGACTGACTGGTTGATATGGGCTTCACGTCACCGCCCCCCTCCCCCCCACCTCTCATGCCAACTGAGTGTCTTCAGTGATTGAATGAAATGCCAGCATGTTGTCATTGTATTGGTCCCTTCAGGACAATGAACACTGGAGACAGGACTTCTGTGCTTGTATCTATTGTTACCATAGAGTCTGCATAGTAACCATAGAATTGTAGTCGTAGTGTACGTTGGTACGCAGTGATAAATCAAGAGGTCATAAAGTGTGCTCCAAGAAGGATATTGTCCTTCGTGACGTAAGTCTGCAATTTGTTTCTTGGCAATTCTGTCCAAAACTGTTGTCTTGAAATCTACACGATGAAATAATCGAAAGTTTACAGCACTTTAATTGTTGATTTTTTATCTGTGACAGTACCGGTTTAAACATTCCGGCTCAATGCTTCGAAATCGGATCAGTGAATTTTTCCTCATTCATACTTCATAGATAAACCCATTTTCGTCATGGCAAAAATACTTTGCAGTTTGCATTGCTTCTAAACATTCAAGCAAACGTTACTGTGGTGTTTGAATCACGGACAAATAGATCAAATATTGGAAAGAAAATCTCACATGGTTCCTGACAACTGTTGTTATAAAGTTGTGGCGCCTCTGAAATTGACTCACATTGAGAACTACCTATAAAGTAACTACGCATGTCTAGAAACCCGAAAAGAATCCAAGGAACAATCTAACTCATCAATGAGTATCTCACACAGGTCAAGACCGACGAGGAAAAAGGCAATGGCAATTTACCGCTCCTGGAGTATGAAATGCAAGCTATCTGCTGTCTATTATGAACAAAGATAATGGAATTGCAATGGGGCTCATTCATGCGTAACATGGATAATGTATTTGCTTACACATGTTTCTTGATTTCGATTTCCTGTCCACCTGTTTTTCACAAACAAGACCGTCAAAAATTCTAATTTCTCAATTCGACGAGCAAACCAAATCGGAATCACACTCCTGTTTACTCGCTCTCCTGGACAACAACATATGCACCACTGTATCCAGTTATGTGTAATTAATTACGGCACTTGGCATAGTAATCCAATATGGGACCCGAACACTTGTGGATGGAGGCAGAGCCTGTTAGTGAACGGGAGGTCGATTTATTAGATTAGGGTCATTAATTGTACGCCTGGTGACTGTTGCAAACTGTGATCGGTAGAACCTTGTGTGTTTGTACATCGCACTGTCTGTGGTTTTTCCGCTTCATGCTTTGCCAGACTGTCTGGTCAGTGTTAAAAGTTACTTTATCAGTGCTATGTCTCGCTGGAGAAATGGCCAGGAAATAATGCCATTGTCAGGCTTTAAAAGTGTTGCTGGCGTAGAAAATGACACCTGAACGATGGAATGTCTAAGTGTTCATAATTATAAAACATGCGAACTTCAGGCCCAAAACAGATATTGTTAACGTGAGCACATTACAATGGTCTATCACGTGCCTTTAGTCTTGAATAATAATTAATAATTTACACAGACTGTTTAGGACACTACAAAATGCTTCACAAAAACTATAAATTAGACATTTCATTCACTTCTTTTTCACACTTCTCGTAAACTATAATTTCTTGTTGTTTTAAACATCAGTTGGTCCATAGGGTGAGCAAACCAAGGTCAGTACACAATGGCCAGTACGTGTAGTACAAGTTTGATTGTTCACTGACTCTCAAAGTCCTTAAATTGAAACCATGTGCAAATGACAGCGTCTTGCATTTTGTCGTTCGAAATCTTTGAACACCATCTGGTCACCGGTTTTACCTACGATAAGTACAACTAAACACGAAAGCGCCGTCAACAAGTGATCAGGCCTGAACGGTTTCAGGTGCATTTGCCCATGTTAGTTTGTTGAGATTTAAGTCCAACAAGTTGTGTTAGAATACACTTTTAGATTTGTTACATTTGATCTCAACCTGAACCTTGTTTGTTGACGTACCAACCTAAAATAGGTTCAGTTCAGTTCAGTTCCGGGTCATTCTTTTCCAGAATATCTGCTGGTAATGTCAGGAGTATTTCGAATTACATTATCCATTTTCAAGTTGAAGACACGTTTTTGCAATTATTTTACGCAGCTTTTCGGAGTAGCAACACATTGCAACTTAAACGTTACGAAACAACCAAACCAAAAATTACATAAATGAGAAAAACCTTCGCATATTTCGATCAAATATATGTAAAAATATGTCAAGCATGGCAAGCATTTTACCTTTGCAAACGTATTCCCTTTTGTTACGCGATACTTCCTTTTAATAAATAGATCCGCTGCTTTGTGCTGAGATGCTTTTTTCATTTCCTAAGATATTATGCGGTACAAAGATATTAGGAGTGACGTATCTCTGTGTCTACCTATCTCCTTGTGAATGCTACTCCTCAATATTCCGTTCTTACATCATTATTAAAAGGGTAGATGAGAATACATTGTATAATAAAATATGTAATAGAGATGCCAAAACATTTCACCTTGTAAGCGTAGAATGAAAAATTCTCCGTCTTTCCACCAGCTTCGTTTAGTTGTTAATAAAAGCTGTTCCCCGTCGTGTTCGTGAGCACTATATTAGGATATATCCACTCTGTTTATTTGTCCCTGCGTGCGTAGTTCAACTCAATTACCAGGTGAACGAAGAAACAAGAGCTAATTCTATCCGCATTGACTTCGGCTTCAGTTACCACTTCAGTAGATAGAATGACCAGGTGATCCTCCTCGTGTTGTGTCCTTTTAAGTGAATTATCCGTGTGTAGTCAGCTTCTTAAGACGGAAGTTCTATCTAATTGTTTGTGCATCATCACACGCACTAGACGCGATATATGTCACTGTTTTGTATTGTATTGTGTACCACCGACGTTTCATGAAAGTCAAAACGCGACCACATTCTTCATCGCATTGGGTCTGTACACATTGTTACTTTGTATGTGTAGATATGCGTGTGCCAGTGTCGGTTGGCAGGAGCTGTATCATTGTGTAGAGAGGGTCGCTTGTAGGTTATAGGTGGGAACGCGCGCGCCGGAGAAGCTGGAACGGGTGAAAGTGCTGATGTCTGCGGGGGAAGCGTGCGCGGAGGTGTCGGTGTCGGGCAGGTAGGCGGTGCGAGTGAAGCTGTCGTTCTGAAGGAAAGAAGCTGCTGCTAATTGGAGAACACGGGGGAATCTGCAAACCTACTGTGTATGTGTGTGTTTGTGTATGTGTGTGTATGCGTGTGTGTGTGTATGTGTTTGTTGAAGACATATTATTTCATTCAGATGTCTCCTACTTTCTTAGTTTGAAAATAAAAAAAAACCTTTGAGATTTAATATTGAGAATACTGCATGCATGAAAAAGTAGCCGGTATCATTTTGCTGTCGTGCGGGTGCAGGTGAAAATTCGCACAAATTTACTCCTGAAGAATTCTGCAAGGCCTTCATGTCTCCTCATAACGGCCTGTTCTTGTACACAAAACCTCAACTTCATAGTATTGTAACTCAACCTGGACAGTAGTATGCAAAGAATGATATTCAATAACTCCAGAAGTTATTTCTAAGAAATACTTTTTGTGTGCGTGCGTGTGCATTTTTATCCAAAGATCCATCATCCAAACAGATCCAGTTTTATTGAATACATTTTTTACATGAGTAGATCTTGATATTCATTGTAACATGAGCCAAACTATATTGATGGAGAAGGTATTTTGGTTTCGTACTGTATTCTTATCAATGTCCACACAATGATTACCACTGCAAAATATATTGCCTTATTTGTGTATCCTAATGGCGAAGACCGTTGCCTTGACCTAAATCTGTCGTAAATGGCCACATAGGTTCATTTACAGGACGTTTCCATTTGAAGGCTTGCGGGAGAATTTGTATTTTGTAAAGAATATTCATCTGGTTCCATTTAGTGACACCTTCGCCGTTCGTTGTACTAAATAGTTTTCATGGGTCCATGATTGAGTCTGAGCGCCTTTGGTTGTACCAGTGGCAGATATTTTTCTTGGAAATGACTGACAAAATAACCTTAAGTTTTCAAGGACCTAAGAAATATCTTGTAAGTGGCAAACATTTATCACAGAGAAATGAACCTTTGTTTCTGTGGAATTAATAAGCAGTGTTTTTCTACTTTGAAGAAGTGGTAAACGTTTATCACTCCGACAACTGTTTCTTCTCACCGTGTAACCATGGTGAATTGATGATCTAATGGGAAGATAAAAACTTACATGGCACATGAGCTATTCCCAGGAGGCATCACGTTGAATCCCTTTCATGTTTTCAAGCATCTTGTCGTTCATGCTTACGAGCATGATACTTTTCCATTTCTAGGTAACATTAACGTTGGTGTAGTAATTATGAAGCCGGTCATTAAACTCAAAAATGTAAGGCTGAAACACTTAAAATGTGTTAGTTAATGCTCTCTCATTAAGAACGTTAAACCTTGTTCTTGTTGTGTGGTCCGTATTACAAGGCATCCATACATCTCTTGACCCATTCTGACCTAGTTTTGAGATCCTCTGCATTGGCGGATCCAGGGAGTGGCGCTGAGATGCTCCACCGGCCCAAAATTCTTCATTTGATTGCACTTTTAGGGGAAAAATGGCAAAGTAGTAGTTTAGCACCCTCCCTGAGCCTCAGACTGAGGGGATGACTGTGCACAGCACGGGTTCTTGTTTCGGGTTTTGGGTACCAGTTTGCGGGTTATGGGTACCAGTTTGTCATAATGCGTCAAAATGTTGTGTAATGCGTCGGGTGCATTACACAACATTTTCGGGCGGGGGTGGGCGCATTACGAAAAACTGGTACCCGTAACCCACAAACTGGTACCCGAAACCCGAAACAAGAACCCGTGCTAATTCCGGCCTCCATTTGGTAATGCTGAAATTTCGATTATGAAGGAAACATAATATTCTACAAATAAAATCAGCGTTAAGACAAGATTATTTGTGTTAAAAAATTATCACGGATATAATTTCAGTACCACAGACATTGTTACGTATTGGAGAATGAAAATAAAACCGTAACTGAACTGATTAACAACTTAAATTGTTATTGTCATGTCATTTCTTACTTTTGAAATGGGCCCACACGCCAAAATCTGACTCTAGATTAAAAAGATGAGTTGCGAATTTATACTCTTTGGCTGTCTCTTGAAAGATTTCCCTCAACAAACAATCATCACTAGCTGTTCCATTACAGAGAGCTAATTCTGCAACAACAAGCCTGAACAATTCTTCGGCATCACACTGAAGCTGACTTGTTTGAAGAAATGTATTTCTACAACCTGATGCAGGAAGACTTTTAGCTTTTTCAAAGTATCTTTGTCGTATTTCGTTTTTCTTTTGATCTATAAATTTATCTGATTTACTCGGTTCCACTTCAGCAGATGCAGCTTCCCCATTAACATCACGTTTTGCACCAGCGAACTTTTCCAGAAGAAGCTGCCGTAACTGTCGAAATGCCAATAGTACAAAAGACAAGTCATCTCTGTATGTGTTCATCTCTCCTTTATCAAAAAGTCGAACCTCCTTGTCTCCCTGAAAATAAAAATCCACCGATTAATATTCCATTCCACCAGCGCAAGGATAGCTCATCTCCAGAGATCGACTACCTCTGAATTTTAGGTCATAAACCTTATGATGAGGTAATCATCTACACAGATGGTTCATGTTATCATTTGCTATATTATAAGTTTTCAGCATACATTTGACCGACTAAATTGCGCTTATGACTTGACATGTATTTGCCACGTATTTTATCTATTTATGTTGCACCATGACTTAATTATTTAATAATTCTGCGCAAGATGGGGTCTAATCTGTCTTGCCGAGTCCGACCAGGTGATCAATTGCTCTGCTGTTTTTCTTGAAGATTGTGCACACACGGCAAGTCTGTACTGATGTCAAGGTCTCCCGAAACAGCACCCCGTATGTATTTCACTGTCCACATATTCCCCATTGTCAAACGACAAACTATTTATTTGATTCAAAAACAATTGCAGAAAAATGATGCCATCTGCAATGTTTGTATGTCGCCTATGGGTATTCAGACGAAGCTGATAACTGTGTGCGCGCCTTAGCTTCTAAAGTCAAAACATAAAATACTCAATTTCAACATCAGGTTCAGATAGATGAGGATGCAGTCAACACTTCTGAAAGACACTGGAATTTAAATCCTCGTATTTTGGAAAATAATATGACATAATTGTAAAAATTAATTTTTTAAAGATTCTAATTCCTAATGAATGATAATTCAGGAAAAATACTGAAAGTCATCAACTATATTTTTGTATTTTCAAATCATAACTGCATGCAAGTTTAAAACTTCAATGTAAATAAATATGCTGACGTGTGAAGTGATGTTAAATATTACAATACCGTGAACAAACCGTTTTAATCAATTTATCACGTATTTTAATGAATTAGACATACAGCTTTCCTTTTGAAGTTCACCTTTTTGTGAACAAATATATGATATCATCTCGGGTGCTTTAAATGTGTGAGTAGCAAACAATAAGCTGATGAAAAACAATAGGAAACTTCAGTCAGTTAGAACGGAAATGTCCTGTTGGGGTGATAATTAGGTTCAAACAAAGTCTTTAATTAACTGTAATGAGCAAATTTGATAGCGTCAACCTAAATTTGTTAGCAAAATAGCGCAAAACAGTAGGAAGGGTATGAAAGATGCAGACAATGGCTCTACAGATTTTCCGCACAATTCATTGGTAAGAACTACAAAAGTGCTTTTAAAAATCTACAGCAGTTATAATCTCGAAAGAATAGCAAGAATTTTTCTATGTTTCTTTCTAACATTTTTTTGTCTTTTATGTTCAGATCAAATATCACAAAGTAGCATTATCAGGAGGTTTAATCATGCGGCAAGTGAAATCAACCGCATTGAGTAAAGAAACCGCAAAGCGCCCTCTTGCGCAAATTGAACAGCATCCTTTCTTTTCCCGCCCATTGGATACAGAGGTACATCTCTTCAAAGTTCGTGTTCAAATGTTTTACTATTTATCGCATTATTTAAACAGTCATTGATGCAAAATTAATTATGACTATAACTCTTTCACAGAATAGAATGTATTTTGTAAACATTTATTTCTTCTGTGTAGTATATCCGCATCTTAAAGCATTACGGTTTTTTAACATGTGCTTCTTAAACATCCGCCATTAGATCTAAATGTTGAAACTGAACACTGATCTTTTTTCTTTTCTTTTTTCTTAGGTGTCTTCGACGTA
>JBCAUG010035921.1:0-10075 GCA_038406175.1 Haplosyllis leylae | reverse complement strand
GACCTGGCGGACACTCAATTCTGACTGGGGTTGAGTTTTACTACACAAACCAAGACAGTGTAAATATTGGTGACACTCCTAAAATTTCATTTGGATAATTGATGTTCATAGGGCAGAACTTTTCAGTGGAATTTAGGCAAAATCTAATTTAAGGCCGGTCAGCCTTGGGCATCTCTTGATGAGTATGAATGAGTATGAATTAAGCCATGGGCACAACTGGCTGGGGCATCTTTCGATGCAGGCAAATTAATTGTGTTTATGCTAAGTCCAACTTATGTTGATGTATTGGTTCGAAAAATAAACCTAATCCAGTGAAAGTGAGTTTTTGTCATGAGTAAAATGTCAGAATTGTCGGATTTGTGTTGTATAAGGAAACCTTGAATATGAATTGAACCCACAACTGATCACCACTGGTTTAGAATCTAACACTTCGATAAGTATTAGACTTCTGAACCAGTGATGGTCATTTGTAGGTTCGATTCTATTCTAGTTTTTCAATATTTGTATAACGTTTATAGTGATTTTAATCTGGCTTTTACATTTATATCGATATAAATGTGAGCTATTTCACCACAAAACCAGATGAGTAACAAATCAGTCGAATTTTTCCGAATTGAATTCTTAATTGAATTTTAAATATAAAAATTAAGAAAAATAGCATTCTGGAAATTCTATAGATTCTGTTGAATCTGTAGAATTTAATTTGGAAAACTCCAAGTCCCGATAGCTTCTCCAACCCACAGCTCAGCATCCCATGGTTTGCAAAAAGAAAAAAGGGAAAAAATAGAAAAAGAAACTGTGTAATAAAAACATAATTTTCATTTATTAATTCACATTTACAAATGTAAAGATCTTGTACTACATAACAAACAGGGAAAATTACCGTGCTAAAATATTTCATGCAAAAAATGAGGCAATTATTATAAATATGCAGAGAATTTTTTGTTTCATGATTTGTTAACATTTGAAAATTAACTTGAAATTAAAAGAAAAGAAAAGACATGCTCATTGGTAATATTCCAACTTCATGCAATGTTTGAATGCAAGGACCAACTCCTATCAAATTGCTTAGTATTTACACCTTGCCTTGACGTATTTTCAAAATGCATCCCAGATCTTTCTGTAAGACCATTTAAATTTTTGGATTACGTAAGATTTCAGTAAGCACCATAACCGAGTCACAAACAATGCAGAAAAGAAATATCTGCCAACCATCTCTTAGCTTTGAATTCCATCACAATTGACTAGAAATTTGGGAAATATTAATCCGTCTTAGTCTACAGATTCGTAATATAATATTTAAAAATCTGACAATTAAATCTTTTTTTGAATTTGAAACACATAGATGGCACATATTGCAAGTCTGATCTGTTTGTGAAAACTCGAATGAATGATATATCAATAATTAACATTTTTAAATGGTCATGGAAAATTTTAATTTTATCTACTAAAATTTGAAATATTCAATCCGTAATAAATATTTTGATTTACTTTACTTCTTAGTGCCTTGGAGATTTGAGCAGCACGCTCTTGATTATTTGTTTAAGTAGCCAAGTTTGAACATATTTACAAATTCCTAGTAACAGTTTATGTACATATTTACACGTGTCTCACATCTTTACAGATTAAAAAGATAAATATTTAGGCAAAATGCACATAGTATTCGGTAAAATGAGATTAATCAACCACCACATAAATTGACAATTCCATGAAGAATCATCATTAATTATAAAATATTTATCAACACCTTATTCCTTCCTTCATTTGTGTGGATTTATAAACATGATTACAAAATCGTGTACATTTTTCACTCTCTGAAGTCAACATTTGTCGATGAAATGTTAAAAGCATAAATTTGTATCAACAAAATGATGTATGAAATTTTGACAGTCAATGTCTCAAACTGCGTTTGATTGATTTAATTTTTAATAACCAAGATTTCTCATTTAGGTTTCCTTAAATACGCCTACAAAATCAATGAATGCCTATCTAGGACGACCCGACAGTGAGTGAGTAAATGAAGAACTCTTATGATTTGATATGAATATTGAGACTACAGTACACACATGATATTTTCTAGTACATTTGTAAACATTTACCGGCAAGTAAGAACTGTATAAAACGGTTGTTTGAGCATTAGATTTTGATTTCAATAACAGAAAATATGATAAAAACGCAGAAGGGATATAAATTAGTACCAGAAGGAAAAACGTTCAACATTTTCTGTCATTAAAAACCGCACGTCGATGTATTACATCAACAGTCAATGGATTGCACATTGAACTACATAGTTTACTATTCATGAAAGACCGTAGTGCAGCAATTACAGAAAAGATTTTTTAAATCAGATTCACGTCTGTCGTGCATGACTTGTTAAAAGGTATGTGTTTCCCCTTTCGAATGTAGACTACAGTACACTTACGTGCATACAAAACAATAATTCTGCATGTCCATCTTGTTTGGCATCATGAAATAACTCCTGAGTTTAATCCCTTCTTCTGTTTGCGTTAAATATCATTTCAAGTGTTGAAGTCACTATTCATTCTCAGGATAATCTCGCTTTGTATAAGGCTGTCTTTCCGCTTAGGTTGTTACCAACATCGAAATAAATATTGCCCCTGTAAGGACCGTGTCCAGAGAAAGTTTCTTCGTAAAGGACGCTTTCTTCGGTTTGCGCTTTTTCACGGTCCTTTTCAATTTCCATCTCGTGCCTAAAATAAAATAATGATAATATTATTTTTGTTTCAAATACTACATGATCAATAACAGTTCATGAAAAAGACAGCCTCCCATTAACACTACGAGGCAATACCGACCACGGCCCCCATCCCTATGTTCACTTTAGACGAGCCCTAGGCAATAATGGGCGGTGGGGAAAGTCGACAGTTCATGGTCCAGTTGGGTTAGGGTTAAGGTTGGGGAGGGGTGGGTCAACAGCTCATGGTTCAGGGGAGGGGGAGGAGCAGGTAGGAGCAGGCAAACAGTTCATGGTCTCGGGGAGGCAGGTCAACAGTTGATGGTCTGGGGGGGGGGAGACGGGTCACCAGCTCATAGTCTGGAGGAGGGGTGGTTCAACAACTTATGGTCCAGGGAGTGTGCAGATGAACTGACCTTCCCCTTACCCCCCATGAACAGAATCACACACACGAGTGAAAACATTGCCTTCCCTCGTACTTTGTACACGGTCGGTAATAAAGATTTGACCAGGTGTTGTTGCGAATATTTAAGAAAAAGTAGACTGTACTCTCACCTATACCGACAGAATAGTTTCAACAAAACAAGGAGTATGATGACAGCAGCCAAAACTAAGGAAACAGTGATCACTACAATCACCAAGGTATTGGTCTGAAATGAAATCGTATGAAAAATAGAATCAGTAACGTTGAGGCGCTTTATTTTATCTAGTAATAACATTTCTTACGACGGAAGATACAAAATCTCATCCTGAGTTCATTCCATGATGAAAGTGATAATATTCATACAGAAGGAATAGATATGTGTACCTCTTCCTCTACGTTTTCCGCTGCGTCACCAGTGATTACAGTGCGCCCTATTGCGAGGAAGGCTTCCTCCATCTCCGCATCGTTAGGCCACACCAAATCATGAATAACGCCGTTGTCGAGTCTTGTGATGCAATATTCAATCTCTGCTACGGGTTTTCTGAAAACAAGAATCGTGAGTATTTGTGCAGACGTAACCTGCTAATTTTGGAACGTATTCTATGCTTTTTTCTCCATGTTTTAGCACTTTTATTTCCAAAACGGGTAGTTTTCAGATAATTTTTTTTCATCTCGTTTGAGTTACTTACTCTTTATCATCCACCAATTCATCATTTATACGATTGATGACAAGATCATAATCGTCAGGGCCTGTGCCTGGATTAGCTGCCACATACGCATCGACCAATGCACTCTTTATGTCATCCACATCTTGTGATTGGATTCTACCCATCAACATGAAACTCTGACACAAAGACGGATTACAAGTGGCTCCACACACTTCTGCACGTTGCGACAATGATCTGATCAGATCGCTCTCATCCGGAGTTACTACGAACATCGGGTCGGGATCTGCTCCTTCCACGGTAACTGTGTAGTCGACAGCAGTCAAGGGTCGCCTAAAAGGGAAACATATTCCGTGAATTGAAAAGGGTGAATTGAAAAGGGTAAATACAATCAGAAGTACATGAAATAATGTCTTTGTTTACCCATCTCGTGAACGGAAAGTGTCAGTGGATCTCTTCTGTCTTGTTTTGCTGACTGTCAAGTCCACTGTAAGTATCTTCTCCGGAATTGCTGGATTGAAAAAAAGGTTAAATCTTTGTTATATCCCACTGATTTCCAAGCTAATCTGGTACATAAAATAGTGAAGTCAATCACAGCCATGAACACAAGATTCACCTGGGTTCGCTTTGATCCAGGCTTCTTTGGTAGCCGCAGCGAGATCAGGTTCTTGAACAACAGAATTAAACTCAGTCAGAAGATAAAAACGGCGCACTTTATGTGCAATGCAATCACATAGTGTTAACAAAGTGGAATTGAGCTCAGTAACAGGAGAATATATGCGTCCGACCACTCCCTGACCATCCACACTAACTGCATATCTGACTTCAGTGACTGGAGCCCTGAAAAATTATTGCATACAAAAAATTTACAAAAGGGGAAAACTATTTCTGATCGATGCAAATTTGTTTTTTCATTACCCATGTGTTCGATATTAATATCATGATGACAACAAGGGAGAGACGTACCATTCAGCGCTGACTAATTTGACTATCGTTAGAATGTTTACTACAACAGTGGAAGATCCTAGGATGAGGATGAGAACAAGAATGGATTACAATTAATAGATGGCACGACATAATGTTTTATTGATTTAAAAGTAAACTGTCCGTAGTTAATGAGACTATGCAAAAATTACCAGAATATTGTTTTATCCAGGCCTGCTGAAGAGCATCTCGAATTTCACTTGTCTCTCGTAGAGTTAGATATCCATGAATATAGATAGCGTGAACGTCTTGCGCAAAACCAAAGAACACATCCAGATTGGCTTCTAATTTCAGAACTGACACCAGCTGAGTGGCGTTAGGTTCTAGAGTATCCTCCGAGTACAATATTCCAGTATCATGCACTATTTTGTAGTAGAACTTGGTAAGCTTTGACCTGCATACAAATCAAAGTGTTCACATGAAGGGAGGTGTAAATTCCATACAAAATATATCATAAGTGTAAGATTAAGGTACAAAAATAATTATGCCTAAAAACATACATTTCCTCTGGAGTAACCTGGCCGGCCGCTCCAACGATCATCAGCGATGGATCTGTCAAACCTGAATCGGAAGAGAAAAGAACCAGTTAAATTCAAACAATTGTTCAGCAGGTTTAGGCTAGCTACAATCCACTTTATAAAAGAAATACACATTGAAATATTTTATGAATTATCATCAGGATCAGACGAACTATTGAAATGCCGGCAGTGATTTTCAGGCAATTCGTACCTGATGTAAATGGTTGCCATGCCACTGAGAGACCTTTCTCTATGTTTCTTCTGGCATCAGACGTAACTTGACCATTGATTGTCACATCATACAGCCTCTCAAGCCGGATGTGTTCCTCATTGGTCTGAGTAATGTACAGACGAACGTCCGTGAGAACCTGCTGCAGAAGAGCCACGTCTGGAGGCGGGTAGTCCGCGGGGAACGTCAAGCGATCTCCGAGCGATACGGTATACACGATCTTGGTTAACTTGATTCTGGAATATCAAGCATAAGTATGCAAGCTATTGGGTTTATACCACACACCAAAGTAACAATTAAGCTATTCAAGTATTCATATCAAACACTCAGAATGACACATTAAAATGGGTTTCATAATTGTCATCATAGTGGTCATCACATTACTTTTCTCATGAGATTTGGGGTAACATATTCAGAAAGCATAAATCTACATAACTTGACCATATCAAGTATTGACTTTTCCATCATGTCATAAATGCGACATTATTTACCCTAGATATCGGAAACATGCTGTGTATTTAATGCAGAACGGGGTTTTGCAACATATAAGACGTACCCAAAATTTCCAAATGATGGTTCCACATCAACAATGTTGAGATAAGTTGACGGACTGTTGACGTGTGTCCTCCACCTCTGTACTATAGAAGCAATGATCTCGGCTCCTTCGTCAAGACTAATCTCACCAATCACGTACAAAGAATATGTAAAGTCGTATTTCTGTGGGGTGCCATCGTACAGTTTATATCGTTCTTGTGTTTTGTAGGAGGTCACTCTGATGTTTTCCGTCAATCTGCTTACATTTGGGGATGCTACCAGGTATGGGTTAAGAATCAAATCGTCGCTACGGACGAAATATGATAGTCCGGTAACAACTTCCCTGTTCTCTCCAATGTACTCGTCCATTGTGGCAAAGGTGATGTTGTAGTCTAAAAGTGTGGAAAGTGGGGTACATCAATACCGGTTTCATGGTTCATCAGAATGATTATAACAAAACTATCAGATCACCACAAATTGATTTCACATAGTTACCGCCCGCATCCGAAGGATGGGGGAAGGTAATACTTTCAGTTTGTTTGTCAGTCCACAGAGGGGGTACCCCTTCTCCATCCCATAATAGTTCCCCTGGTCCCATGTCCTTTCGCGGGGAGTGGGGGGGCTTTGTGGGGTGGGGGGAGGTATCCCCTTGGCAGGTTCAGGTCAGGATGGGGGGGGGGCAGGGTGGGTTGGGGTACCCCCTGGCCAGGTCCAGGTCAGGATGAGGGGCACAAGGGAAGGGCAGTGGGTGCCCCCCAGGTCCAGGTCAGGACAGGGGGTGTGGGTAGGGGTATGGGGAGGGGTACCTTCGGCCAGGGATGGGGTACCTCCCTACCACCCCAGGACAGGACAGCAAGGTGAGCACTTGCTATGCGGCGGTCGGTATGCCTCTTGCGTTTACGCAGGAGGACTTTCTTGTTTATGTCATATTTTAGGATAGATAATGACGCACAAGCGTTGTGGAAAACAAATTGAATAACCCTTTGCTATTAATTAAATAGTAATCATATTACCTGACTCAGTTTCCTGCCAAAGTGTTGCCAGCGATGATGTAAACTTGACTGAGTCCTGCCTGGAGATTCTTCCCTCCACAAACAGTTTGTAACTGTGTCTCATGCTTATTGCACCAGGTAAAGCAGTTGTACTAATAAGGTAATTCGAAGCTGTCCGACTCAATAACGTTGATAAAGAAGATTTATCGACGTTTTGTTCCCATTTTCCATCTAACTGTCGGGTGCCAATTGAGCAATAAAAGCTGAATTTCACTGGTGTCTCTCTACAATATGAAAGCAGAGTTGGTTCATCTGTAGGGGAACAATGAAGAGAAATCATGGCAGATGTCCTGTCAATGATTTTTTGTTCTTTTTGAAATATACATACCCATTGTACAAGATGTATTCCTGGGTTCCCATCTGAAGTTTAATATTTGCATAATCAGGATTAGACCCTCTCATGGATTCCTGGATTGCAGTCAGAATTGTGGATACGTCCAGTCGACTGATCCATGATGATAAGTAAATGGACATGGCGGCCTTATATCGTCTGAGCGAGGTGAACGAGGCTGTGGACAGTGCATAAGGCTTCCCATTCGGAGCAGCTATGTTTGTAATGGCTGTTAAGCTGCTAGTAGGCAGCTCAGGTAAATCAGACGGATTGAGAAGCTTGCCATTTATCTTCATTGCATACAGTAAAACTGACAAGAAGTCCCTGTAATTAGACAAATATACGGTAAGTGTTTGTACGGTCTTGACTCTCAAACAAGGCAAAACAGCTGTTCCAGAGATGATCTAATCTTATTCCAATTGGAAACATGGCACGGATAAGATAGAGATGCCTCTTTTACCGACCACTACGTACTACGAGAGAAGGTAATGTTTTCACAAGTGTTTGTCCATAAATCATGAACTGCCTGACGTGTTCCCTGGACCATGAGCCACTTGATTCAATCTCTCCAGTCCATGGGGCTCCCTTCTCCCAGACCATAAGCCACCTGACCTGACCCCCCCCCCCCACCCAGACCATGAATCACCCTAGGTTAGGGCTGGTCTAAACTGATCAGCAAGTCTGCAGGACTAGAGGACGTGGTCGGTATGCCTCATAATGTTAATGCGATGCCTTTCTTGTTATTAAAGAGAACAATTATAATTTTTGCATTCATTCTACATACCCATCTTCGTTCAAATAATCCTCTTGTGTGATGACGTCTACCTCTATGTCAGTAAATTCTGCAATGGATAGAGTGATGTTCAAAATTATTTAAAAAACGAACCCCATTTCGTTGGGCGGATGACGTCATCCGTGAACATCCAAGCGGTGCAAAGCGGACACACAAACAGACAGACAAATCATGTGTATTATAACAAAAGTATAATATCCTTTTTCTCATTTTGATATATTTTGGAACGTTAAAAACGGAATCAAAGCCATCATTCAATCCTGGAAAAGGTACTGTGTGATTTCAGTTAATTATTGGTGACTCATAGAGAGTTACCTTATTGATGGAAACGAGGTTGCTTCATGACTTTTTTGGGAAATTTACCATGCGAGGTGAAAGATATTATTTTTCTGTGGTGGGTAGCACATGAGGTAAGATTGAACCTATGCAAAGAGAGATTGAAATGAACCTCTGAAATGAACATCTGGGGGTGGAGGGGTCTGTGGGCCAGAGGGGGTTGGTGGCAGAGGAGGGGGTGGGAGCCAGAGTGGGGGGATGGGGTGGCAGATAGAGGGATGGTGTACCAGGCAGGGGAGATGGTGTACCAGACATGGGAGATGGTGTACCAGATAGGGAGGATGGCATACCAAATAGGGGAGATAGAATATGAGATAGGGGATGGTGTACCAGACAGGGGAGATGAGGTACTAGATAGGAATGATGATGTACCAGATAGGGGAGATGGGATACTAGATAGGAGGATGGGGTGGTACTCCTACATTAACGAGTCACCAAAGTGGAATTATCCACTCCTTGATATTTCGCTTCTTTTGAGCTAACCTTGAGAATACCGTGACCAGGCATCCTGTAAGGCTGTTTGGAACAGACTGTATGTGCTTGGTGCCACGGTCTGTTTGATAGGTAATCCAACCATGTATCGCAGGTTGAATGTCGTGAACAGGTCGCCTGTGTAGATGAAGTCATGGTACGTAGAACTAGTGGATGTAACTGTAATAGAGCTAAGAGAGTTCCTTAGATTCCTTGTGGTGATTCCAACATCTGTTCTGGAATCAATCAGTCTAACACCGGATTGAACAAAATAAGACACTTTGAAGATAGACACCCCTGATGCTGTGAGATATTCTTCCTGGAATAAGTTTCCTACAGCCAACTCGTCTGATTTGATATCTGTAAAAAATAAGTAATTACAATAGCACGATCATTCATTATTGAGGAAGCACAAAATTAGCCGTCCTCGATGTACATAAAGTATTTTGGAATGATTTTCAATTTGGAATGATTGAACATTTGGCCCTATTTCTTACCTGTTCTAGAGTTTATCCAAGTGCTTTCGAGAGATGTCTGTATGATATCTTCATCAGAACGAAGAGCAGGATGTGTTAGATAGAATGAGAACGTAGCCGCGTAAGGAAGTATATCATTTGTTCCATAATTGGACATGGTGTATTTGATGCCTTTTGGTGAATCAACATTAAGTTCAAGCTCGGGCTCTTTTTGATCCTTCCATAAAACAAGATTGTCCTCTGACAGAAGTTTGTACCACAAGCGCCACACAGTTTCTCTGAATAATAACACATTAAATTAAAATTCTGCATCACCGGAAAGATTGTTGAGACGTCTCTTGTTCACAACATTAGCAATAAAAACATTACAAGGGATATTACAGGTCCGGCACGGTTAAATCGAAGTCATTCGTCGACAAGGTTTTCCTTTGAATTAAGTGGAAATTTGAACTATATTGTACACTGTAATTCAAATTATGTACAAAACTTTGAATTAGAAATAAATTCGATTTGAAACTTTGATTTAGGATTTACTTTGAATTATTGCTTTGAATTGTGGCTTCCTTC
>JBCAUG010035910.1:0-10075 GCA_038406175.1 Haplosyllis leylae | reverse complement strand
ATTCACTATCAGAAGGAAAAGGTGGTGGTTCATAGTTTTCGATATTTGTATGTGAATTTTCACTTATCAATTCTTCTTCTGAATCAGATGGACATATTACCTCCTCCTCAGAATAATCCATTTGTAGAATAGCACTCAGTGCCACATGTGTGCATGTGCAGATTCTGCAGTTTTGTGGAAAGCACTCAGTGCCACATGTGTGCATCTGCGGATTCTGCACTTTTTACAGGAAATTGACATCTCATGTTAGCAAAAACCACAAATATGTTTCAAATGGCAAATAATTTTATGTTTTTGTAAGGAATCAGTAACAATTTGTGATAATAAAATGTTCAAAATAGTGGTAAAGATGAATTCCGATATTTCGGTTCAGTGGCATTTTTCAGGTTTATTGTTGAGTTCCGAAATTTTGGAATTTGGCATCAAGTCAAGAGTTTGGTTTTTTGGTGGGCATGAGAAAAGTTAAGTACTTGCTGAACTGTTTAGTATTTAGATTTGTATATACCACACATCATGTAACAGCACCTATAAGTCCTAACACAATAAATAGCTGCACCACAGATATGATTGAGTTATCATTTGGCAGTTTGGTATGTTGACAGTAACCGGTTACTAACATTGAGTACCCTAAGATACACCGACTTATGAACATTGTTTGATTTTCATAAATATTAGTACAACACCAATTTTCACTTAAAATTACCTAGCTGTAAAAAACACACTTTTCAGCCTTGATCTATGAAACAGAAAGGAAGAATGACATCAAAATCGGTTCCAGATAACAATTAATGACACTATCAGTGTCATCATTTGTATCTGACAGACAGCTGTTGAAAGATGAATTCTGATATTTCGGTTCAGTGGCATTTTTCAGGGTTATTGTTGAGTTCCGAAATTTTGGAATTTGGCATCAAGTCAAGAGTTTGGTTTTTTGGTGGGAACGAGAAGGCCCTTAATCCTGTCAAAAATGTGCAACATTTATAAATTATATTCCATTGCTTTAAACCTGCTACTGTTTTGAAAGCTCATTGCAAGCAAGCTTACCAGGGTAGAAATTGACACTTTTGAGCCTCACAATGGTTCAAGGTTTAATGGTGTGGAAATAGAATTATATAATATTGCAATTTTGTCTTCACACCCTGTCTCTGAGATACAGGAGATGACCTTGGCCATGACCCCGTAAGTTACCTGTGTGTATGTGATACACTACTCGATTTTCTAAAAACTCAGATTTAAATGCTTTTCATCTTTTCCACTCACAAATATATCCCTTTAAAATCGTGGACCATTTCCGCTTTCAAGATGCCCTGTCTCTAAAATGTAAATAACGTATTACATCATCAAGCTTGAAATACAGAATCATTGTCTAATTTGATTTTATGCAAATTTCCACATATCCTACATGGCTTGTCATTATGTGTGTCCCAGCAATTCTAAAAATGCACAATTATTTATTCAAGAACAGATATTAAACATATCTAAAGGATTTGTATCTTTACAGAAGTAAATACGACATTTTGGAAAAGTAGTACATCTGGAGATAAAGTTATTTCAAGAATGCCGCTGACAGCTCCTCCAATACCAGATGATTTTTTTGCCTTTCTTCATAATTACTCATTACCTATAATACCCTTTGAACATGTTACAGACGCCTGTCTATCAAGGTAAAGTATCAAAATTTTAAAGTTTTTGTATCACAATTGAGATATATTTTTCACCTGAACGAAAATCAAAGTTACATTAAAAGTAAGACTAACTATTTTTCTAAATCATTAGCTGACTTAGAGAACAAGAGGACAATGAAATCTCTCACTGTGATTAGAATTAGGTCACAAATGGAAGACCACCTGGCTCTAAGTTTCTTATTTCTTAGCATCCTCTCTCATTGTACTACATACAACTGACCCAGCACTCAACACTCAAAAAATCATATATGATTAAGGCAAACAAAATTCATCACAAATTTGGCAGTAGTAGTAAAGTAGTAAATTTAAATTAAAAATGATTATTAAGTAGATTTGATGTGACTTTTTTTCTTTCACTGGAATTCGAAAATGACCATGCATTTATTCAGATTTCAAAAGTAGAGAACTTTAAGATTAAGCTCAAAGTGCAACTTTGTGGCACCACCAATGACATGGGGATACTTTACATGGAAATCACTTGAAAGGAATGGTTCAAAAGAATAACAAATTAAAACAAAACAAATCATGACCAATTTTTAAAAACCTTAAGTATTTACGTCAAACTACCAATGTTTTATATTTGAATTATGTCTTTAATTTCTTTCAAAAATACTTCATTTTTTTCAGATATTATAAAATACTACCATACATGGACGACTGGAATTTTACCAATCATGAAGTGGCGTTTTGTTTTTGTTTTGGATATGAGAAATATTGTACTAAATTTAAAATAACTAAAGGTACCTTTTAATCATTTTTAGAAAAAATGATTAGTAACTAGGTCTCCAGCAGAGAAGACTTACATAACTTATGTCGTTTCAGATCTCCAGAAATACATTGAAGGTGAAAATGAGCAGAGGTGGCATAGGGCCATTAAGAAACAAAGAAAGGATGCAAAGGATGACTTCTATCATCTCTTAGAAATAAATGTAGTGTTAATAATTTTGTACAGCTTGGTATGGATTTGGGGAGTAACTGGTACTTTCAAATGCATACATACATACATACATACATACATACATACATACATACATACATACATACATATATGCCGACAAAAGGATTGAATTGCAGAACTGGAGGTGATGACAAGTCATGACCTCTCTCGATGATGACATAATGGGTACTCAGTATACCCAGCAATCCTAACCTTCCAGGGCTGTTAACTGTGATGTGACTAATTTCTATATGGGTGCAGCAACACTAGTCAAATGACAAATGGTGGTTCATGTCCCGGCGCTATTCGACAACTCATGCATGTGCCTCTTAAGCTACATGGCTCTAATAATTGGAAGTTATTACATGGCGATTTGTGTAACAACAAAAGCTACAAAATGACAGGGTGGTAATGACAAATAACGATATGTCAGGTTGCATTTGACAAAACAAAATAAGACAAAGCAAGCTATTTATTTAAGACCTCAGTGGGGGGCATCATGTCAAAGTCTGAGAACGATGTCACAACTAGAGTTCTTGGAGGGTAGATGACTCAGTCAAAGCCCAACTCTGACTGACTCACTTGTGGCTAAACAGTCTGTTTGTAGACACTATGATGTCAACAAACAAAACAAAACAAGACAAATGTACAAAGTGTAAATGTGTTTATTTAACAAAATGAACAAATCTCTTTGGCATGATAGAATATGACCTGGAATACAATAGTACACATAATTGAACACTTACGGCATTGGCATTGTGACGATTATGTTGTCGGATGTAAACAATAAATGACAATTTGTTATAAAACCAATTTAAGTTCCTTATTGTCTAATGCTGATTAAAATACACTTGTCTAAAAATACACTAGAGTAAACAATGACTAAAATAAAACAGTGTCACGATGGAATAATCTCATTTCATCTACAATCTACAATAACTCCTGAATAACTGTTGTCTCGATGAATGACTCAACAAGTAAATTACATTTAAAAGAACCGTCTCAACAGAATAAAACAAGTAAAGTCAGATCTAAAATTAATACACAATAAATCTTACAAAATAGCCTTCCACGACAGTTCCCTGTATGACATCAAATTCCTTTTCCCATTTATTTACCCAAACTTTCTTTCCAGAACAAGCAGCACAGGAACCAGGGCAGATAGAAGACCTGACAGATCTGCTAGCTGAAGACTGGAAGGGCCTTGGTCAGGTGCAAGAAATGCTATCCATAGCAAAAATGAAACTATACTCAGCTAACAAAGCCCTAGCTTCTTCACGTTGTTGGGGAGACCATTCTCTGGTTCCCTCATTGAACTTAATCTTATCTAACAGAGTTTCTATTTGCTCAGGAGTCAGTGGTGTTCGGTCCACTTCCTCCTCTTCTTTTTGTTCGTCGTCATGAGTTTGACCTCGAGGCTGCATCTCGTGGTCGCTACCTTGCGTACCAACCTCGAGGCCAGCCTTGGCCAATTTACTAACTACGGGTTCGGTAACTTTTGGAGCTAACATATTGGGAACTGCATTAGCAGCGCCCAATGTGGCAACCTTATTACCTGCTTTAATTGTTATTGGTCTTGCTGTGATGTTCTTTAACATCACCTGGACTCTATGCGAACCTGGTTTTAAGAAAGTATATAAGGGAACTGCACAAAATTCACCCTCACCCTCCTTATGTTCTTCTAGAGGTTCTAAAGAGACATTCACACGCTTTTTGACTGGACCTTTCAAGATGCAAGACATAGTCTCACAGGTGAAAGGTTCCAGTTCTAAATCGTTTGTCATGAAGGCAGACCCTTGTATGTCGTCGAGTTGAAATGTTTGATGGGATTCCTCTGAATCCTCTACTTTGGCATTCACACTTGCCATATGAAGAAAACGAGCTAACTCCGCCCTCTTCCACTGGTGATTTAATTTTCGTTTTTCTTCCTCCGTGGCCAACTCTAAGGCCATATCAATATGTAAGGTACCTATTTGAATGGGAACTCTCATGCCATATGGACTATTGTCAATTACTAGCATGAGCACGTCAAGATCAAATTTTTCTATCATTGGGATTTTCAATCTGCACTCCACATAGCCATGATATGGTACATTTGCTCCCCCTGTTCCCTCAATGTCTAAAATGGTTTTCAATGGTTGGATTTCCAGCTGAAGTTCTTTAACAAAAGATTTAGTCATTGCTGACATATTTGCCCCAGAATCGACCAAAGAAGTAATGGGCATTCCCTCCACTAAGGCTAGAGATTCATTTGGATTACCAATAAGCCTGACCAAAGGATCAGGGTTATGATACTGTGGACCCCTTTCCGAAATAGTTCCTCCCCCGGACCCCCCAGTCCCTATTGATTTGGAATTTAGTTTTTGGGTTTTGGGTGCTCCTTCTCCTTCTGGGGAAGGGTGGACCCTCTATGGCTGCCTCCCCATGTAAGTTTCCCCACTCCACACTCCCTGGAACAGGTTCCCTACTGGTACAGCCTCAGAGGTAGTGACCCCACCCCATGCACCTGTGGCATTGGACTGGCAGTCTCCCTCCTTTAAAAGGTCCAGCTGCCCTGATAGCTGGTCCGTTGGACCTAGGTTGAGCTTCCGCTGATTTTGAAATTGGCCCCTTTTTGTTTTGATTTTTAGCACCCTGATATTGCATGCTTTTAAGGACCTGGCTCATGGAGTCCAGCTGCTTTTGGATTGAAGTCATGTCATTATTAGTATTATTATTAACTTTAGCACTATCTTGAGGAACTTCAGCTTCAGTGTGCATGGCCTTGGCCCTCATGGAGACCCGCCACTGGTGCTCCGCCTCTGCCTTCATTGCCTCTTTGAGAAGTTTGCTGAAAGTACAAGTATCTTGACTATAAAGATATCGCATTGAGTCCCGCATCTTGTCATGCATCCCACTAAAGAATCTGTCTAGTAGTTGGACCTCAGCATAATGTCCTGGAAACCTCTCCTGTAATATTTTGAACTTACATTCTAATTTCAACCCATAGTCTTGAATTTTCTCTGAAGCGCCTTGATTCATTTGATGAAACTCGAGGAGAAGTGTATCGTCTGTCTCACCCAAACCAAATTGGTCCTCCAACCGTGAGATCATGTTGGATAGCTCTGCCTCGTAGCCCACAGCACGGACCATGGTCTTGGCTATCCGTCTCACCTTGGCAATAACTGCGTTCCTAATAGTGTCATCTGTAAATGTTTTGGTGAGTGACTTGATCTGAAAACTCCAGCTGTCAAACTCTGCTTCTCCCTTTGGCGTCCGAATCTCACCAGAAAATGTGGGTAGATCTGGTGTCTTAATCATCTTCCTTGGAGCCGGTTCTTCATAATGCAGTGTAACCAAGCTACTTGGAATCCTGGGTATGGATCCAGTAGTTGATTTTAACTGCAGATCAGCAACAACCACGGCCTGCTGATTCACCCGATCAATTAGTTGTGTTAATGTCTCACGCTGTAATCTAATTTCAGCTCTCATGTTTTCGATTTCACGGTCGGCTGTGCCCTTCTGTTCTATCATGGCTGTCTTCTGCCTGCAAACCTCAGCAATGAAGCCTTTCTTCCCCATGATACGAGATACTTCTATTGGGATATCCTCCCAAAAATGCATTGCGTGCAATTGTTGCGAAACTGTGACCACCGAAATTTCAATAGGAATTTCCAGTATAGTGTCATATGCATTGATATGAGTAACTCTCGCAGGAGTTATTCCTGTCATATTCATAATCCTCTGTACTGTATTCCTCTCTGTGTACAATCCTACTGGCAGGGGCTTACCATCCTCCTGCTCGATATGGAGCAAAATTAACAACTCGTTTAAGACAGGAGTGTCCTCATGGACACTCATGTCACTAAGACCTATCGTAGTATTGTCATCAGATACCTTGTTTTCCATCTTTAAATTGTATCACCATAATGTCACAACTCTTTGGGATTTGGGAAAGGTCTGTGAAAATTTTGTATATGACTGAAACTTGAGTTGCTCAACCTTTACAACAAAGATTAACAACTTCTCTCTAACTCAACTACTTTACAGTTCAAATCCATTTTGTGGTGGCTATCCCACAATTAGCACAATAAATAAATTAAATAAACAAACGATGAATTGTTGTTAAATGAAAATCTTGCTGTAGACTTTGACACTGTGTGGATTAAATGCGACTACGTAAATTGGTTTAACACTTCTACTCATGTCCTCACCAACAAATGGATATCCATAAACAACAACAGAGTAGCATCCAATAAAGTCTATTTCCAACAGGAAATCAGGATTTTTAACTCAGTTCGATCTTCGGGTTTAAAGTAGTATCCTTTGGCTACAGTTCTTTCTTGTGACTTCTCACCGTCTGTATCTGCCAATCCTTGTACCTCACTTTCCCTCATCCAGGTTGTACAGCCACATGTAGTTCCAGTCCATGTCATACTCCCACCTTGCCAATAATGCCTATGTTTTCGATGTCTCTCTCCGTGTGGTCAACCTCGTGGTCGACGCCGATCACACAACCTTGTACAGCAGACTCAAGCACGAACTCAACTGCTTAACCAAACTCGCCGGTTCAGTTCTCGATCAAAAAGTGTCCCAAAGTCAAAAATTCATAGCGAGAGGAGGTTTCTGCAACCTTGTCACCACAGAGTTATCTTAAACTGGATCACTGAGTGATTGGAGCCCCTGACGAGCCTACACAATCCGAATGACCCTATTTCACAGCTTGCCCATGATGCCCCACATTGGGCGCCAGTTTAGCGGGTTCTAAAACCGTTAAATCATGGAGCACCATGTTGAAAGTAGCAAGCAAGGTCTTTGGTGTTTTAAAATAAACTTTATTGAACTCTTTCTTTGTGATAACTTTTAGTAAACTTTGTGTATTCGGCTTTAAACCTTTCTAAAGATAATTATAAAAATCCTGCCAAAATAAATGGAAAAACCTCCTTTAAAATGATGCAACTTAGTGACATTTGAACTAAATCTATTTAAATGAGCAGAAATATCACTAGCAAAACTAGCAAAACTAAAATAAAACCTGCCTACCTGAGGCCTATGCAAACTCGAATGAAACAAAGTTGTTGTCAATTCAAATCCTGGCATGTTTGTGTTGTATGGAATAGGCTACCAGGCCTTATATAGGGTTTTTGGGGGTGATGATGTCATTTATGATGTCATAAGTATGTTGTGACATCACAGTAGCCGTTACGTGTGTACTCAAGTACTTTGCCAGGTGTACTGATGTACTTTCTCGCCATATGGCGGGAAAGGGCTAGTTTAAATGAAAAAGGACCCCCCTCCTTTACCGTGCTACACATTGTTGAAGTCTACCTAAGATATTGTGATGTATAAATAATTTACCATGAT
Organism: Haplosyllis leylae; assembly: GCA_038406175.1. NCBI lineage: Eukaryota > Metazoa > Annelida > Polychaeta > Phyllodocida > Syllidae > Haplosyllis > Haplosyllis leylae. The sequence continues at coordinate 2,110 of JBCAUG010035910.1, read as the reverse complement.
CATGCGAAGTGAGCCTAGATAGAGCAAAGCACTGGTCCCTGCTACCACAAGCATATTTTTTCACTTGGTGTTAGGCGTTTGAAGACATGTACACCATCTGGAGGATTTGGGCAAAAAATTGAGGTCAAACACACGAAGGGTTAAGGTACTTTTGGTAGTTAGTGTATTGGTCTTTGTTACTGTTATTAGAGTTGCAGTTGCACTTTTTGCTCCCATGGAGATAACTTCAGTTTCTTGGAAAGTTGTTAATGAAGATGGTATCATACTGTTAGGGCTGGTTTCAGCTAGAGTTGTTGTTGCTTCAATTGTTGTTGTTGCTGCAGTTGTTGTTGTTGCTGCAGTTGTTGCTAATGTAGTAGTTATAGTTGATGGAGGTGATGTTGCTGCAGCTGTTGTTGCTGATGCAGTAGTTATAGTTGATGGAGGTGATGTTGCTGCAGCTGGTCTTGCTTGTGTTTTGATGTTGCATTCGTTGTTTCTACTGTAGTTGTTGTTGTTGGTGAAGTTGTCTTTGTTGCAGTTGTTGTTGCCTCTGTTGTTGCTGCAAAAAACGTCGGTTACTCATTCAGGTGCTTGATTAGTTGAAAACAAGAATGAAATAATACGTCACCTGGAACTCTACTCAAAGTAATGTGTCCCTGTTGTCCCTTTTCCAAGGTAATATGTGTCTGTATTACCTCCTGCCAGGTAATATATATCCTTGTTGTTCCTCCTGCTTCAGCCAGCAGAGTTGAGCATTATACTGTAAGGGATTGGTTGGCTGACTGCTCTGACTACTCTGTGGAACATCCATTTCAATGGTGAGGGGGCGGGGTAGAGAGTCGAAAACATCTGCTGGTAGCATTCTTATACCATTGTATTCTATAGATCTATGGAGACTCTGGAGAGAACTCAAACCATTTCTTGTCTTAGAGTCTCCAAATGATTTCCGCTCGGTACTAGTCTCTGGATAGTTGTCAGATGTGCAAATATACCATCTGGTGAAGTGTTCAGCCTGTTATCAGCTAAAAATAACTAAGTTACAGAAACTAGTCCCTGAAGCATGTCAGCTCTTACTGTAGTCAGTCTGTTGCCTGAGAGATGCAGATCTCTCAACCTCTTACAACCATTGAAGCTTCCAGGTTCTATATCAGTTATCTGATTAAATAACAGGTCTATTTTTGTGCAGCTACTGAGGACAGAAAGCATGTTTTTGTAGAGCCATCTCAGCCTGTTAGTTTGTAGATTTATGTCAATAATAGATATAAGTCCATTAAAGGCTCCTGGCTCCACTTCACTGATTTGGTTATGAGTTAGTGATATCGTTCTACAACTTGTTAGATTCGCAAACATATCTGTATGCAGTGTTTGCAAAGCGTTGTCATTAAGAGATAATTCAATGAGAGCTGTCAAATCATTGAAAGCTTTTGGATCATTTTCAGAAATCTCATTTCAAAGCAGAGAAAGTTTTTGACATTTTAAGAGTCCTTTAAACGTTTCATCCTTCAGTATTGTTATTTTATTTTCATGGAGTCTCAGATCCTGCAAGTCAGAGAGGCCTGTCAAAGCCCCAGGTTCTATCTCATTGATTTGATTAAAGGAAAGATCAAGGCGTTTCAGGCTTGTTACATTAGCAAACATGTTATCATAGAGTGGTGTCAGGTGATATTTGTACAAGTTAAGGTAGTCAAGAACAGCTAAACTATTTAATTCTCTGGGCTTTATTTCACTAATCGTATTCGGGTAACCATTGTTGCTGAGTCAGCATAATCAAAACTAAAACAAGAAGAAATGACAGTCAAATCATGATAATCCTGCCAACAATGCTGACGATTTCCTCATATATTGAATCCTCGTACAATAATTGGTAACAGCGGCAAGAAACAGTAATTATGAGGGTTTACTCTTCAATGCAAGTTTCCTCATCTATTGTGCCAATTGAACAATGGTTGTAACTTGAAACGTTTAAAGATAATAGTAACAACTGGAAGTGGTAATTCTCAACACAATGAAAATTTCAGCTATTCATCTTGATAGGTTTAAATCATACCAAGGCGATTGTTTAACATATTAACGAGAATGTTGACCGTACGCGGTGAAAGGTTTAGTCTCCGCAAGATGCTCCACACAA
>JBCAUG010035899.1:0-10076 GCA_038406175.1 Haplosyllis leylae | reverse complement strand
AGAAATTGTGGAACTGTTGGATGATTCTGACATCACGGGAAACTGACCAACTGTATGACCTCAAACAATATATGGACCTGATCTGCGACAGAGGAGCTACTTTCTTCGCTGAAAATGCTCTCGAATAATTCCAACAAAAATGTTGGAATCCGGATCCTGCTGATCCTTTTGAAATTACATCCAAAACACATAGGCAAACTCACGTTATTCTGTATCACATTGATGAGCTTCTTCGAAAGGTCAAATCAGAAAACGGTGAGAAAGAAACCATCAAAGGAATTTTTAATCTCCGGAACCCATATTTGTCTGTCTGTGACCTTGACAGCTCAGACTTCATTCTGAGTAGAATATATGTCATAAGAGAACCTGGCTTGTATACCATATCATTTATTTGTCCAGATCCTACTAGATACTACACCACGAATGATCCTGTGCCCTATGTGATCGGCAATCCACGTGGGGATCGGTTCTTTCATCCATTGGCTAAGATCATTCGTACTCTACATCACCATCACAAGGTAATGATAACTCATATCTACTCTCCAAATATGTGTTTGAAGGAAAGAAACTCAAACTTGGAAGGTCATTTGGTTCTGGATGTTTCCTCTGATCACCATGACATATTTAGCATGATTGAAAATATTGTACTATTGAAGCTTCAAAGGGTCTTCTTTTCTGGGTTTACAATGCACCTCCCGGAAAGAAAGAAAATAGATGAAAGATGTTTTGTACAAGTTCAACGCTGAATTCACTTCAGTTCAAAAATGTTGACACTGATATTTGATGGTTTTGAACTGCCTGCATCCCTGATTGAACACATAGCCAATGAACTTTATGGTGAAGCCGAATTTCAATGCTTAGATCTTGTACTGTCAGGTGAAAAGACAGAAGTTCAAACCCGTTCAGAACAAAGGCCAAATGTGTTACGCTTGGTGTTTGGTTCCCGCTCAACTATAAACATCAAGAGACTTGTGCGGCTTAACAAGTTACCACAGTTGAAAGTGCTGAATTTACTAGGGTTGGAGCACACAGATTCTTTTGGAATTTTGATGGGGTTAGGATTTTATTCACTGGAAGAACTTCCTTTGAACAATTCAACCCTCCGCAAACAGGATATCAACAAATTTCTGGATATTTTGACCAAATGTTTTCAAAAACTAAGTAAAATAAAATTTTCGAAATATGCCAAAATACCAGTTACAGATATGACAGAACTTTCAAACTGTGGACTAGAAATCAACAAACTTGACACATTGACCAAACTAGAATCCTTCAAAGTAGATACAGACGGATATATAGTATTAGAAAAAGATATTTTATCTAAGACGAAGTTGACAGAAGCTGGCACTAAAAACCTGCTGACTTGAGTAACGAAACGCTCATTGGTTGCCTGGGCGATTTCCTGAATGACGCTATTTATTTCAATCTGAGTGAACTGGGTCTCTGTAACACAAATCTGTGTAGTGACGACATGAAATCCCTGAGCGTATTTTGTAATGGACAGCGGAACCTGGACGTTCTTAAACTATCAGGAAGTACTCTAACAAACAATATTTCTCATCTTCTTGCAAATAAATTTAAATGTCTTCGTACGCTTGTACTTGATAAGTCTTGAAGATATAAAGCTGAGCGTCATTGATGTGAGGGCTCTGTTCACAGCTCCGTATGATAAACTACCACGGCTGAAAACACTGAATCTGTCAAATAATACCCTGACTGATACTCTACATGATCTATTCAAAAGCGAATTCATATGGCTTCAGTCACTTCTGCTGGAGGACACAAAGCTGAGCATCAGTGATGTGCGCGCTTTGTCTGCAGCTGCTCAGGAGTTTAGACTAAGGTACCTGAAAACACTGAATCTGTCAAATAATACTCTGACTGATACTCTGACTGATCTATTCAAAGGTAGATTCATATGGCTTAAGTCACTTCTGATTGAGGACACAAAGCTAAGCGTCAGTGATGTGCGAGCTTTGTCTGCAGCTGCTGCTCAGGAGTTTAGACTAAGTTACTTGATAACACTGAATCTGTCAAGGAACACTCTGACTGATACTGTAGGTGATCTTCTCAAAGATAAATTAACAAATGTTGAGACACTTATACTGGAAGATACAAAACTGAGCAATAATGATCTGTGTGCTCTCAACGCAGCTGTTGTGAACAACAGATCACTGAAAACCTTAAATTTGTCCAAGAACAACCTTGGAGGTGGGCGTCTGCATGACAATGCAGAAATACGCCTTGGAACTGCGGTTGAAGATTTGATTCGGAGTTGCATCAAACAGAGGGTGACCCTGGTGTGTTCTGAAGAAACAGTTGAGCAGAAAATTGAAGAAGTTCAGGAAAAGTATCGTGAGGAACAACTTACAGAATGTACAGAATTCTAGAATGAAAACAAGGAGCGGTGAAATAATAACATGGGCTTAATACTGGTTTTTCATAATTCTTCATTTACACATTAAATAGAAATGATCATGGTCAAAGTTTAAAAATGTTTGGCAAAAAAGGTTGCAGATTCGATTTATAAAGAAAACATTATAGAAACTTGGTAACATGAAGTCAACATACAGATAAACTGTCACTCATAACCAGGAACTTTGAACTCAACGAAGAAAAATTGCCATCTTCAAGAGGATGACCTTAGAAATGCACATAGTCTTCAAATAGCCTTATCTATTGAGACATTCTTCAATTCAAGCGTACTTTCATTCACCAGAGGCCTTTTTGTTTTTAAATATTGAAATCTACATATATTTATCTCATACAATATGACATAAGACTTCAAAATATCTAATCTAGATCTGCTCTCTCTCTCTTTCTTATCATCGAGTGTTTTTCGAATGCAACGCATCTTTAATCAAGTGATACGTAATTAACTGTCCACACTGCATGCAGACCAACTGTTGCATGAGTTCAGTTTACAAAGTTCCTGCACAAAATTATAATTGTAGTATTTGGTAAGTTGACAAGAGTTTTCGTTTTTGTTCATTCACATGTCAATGGAAGCATAAATATCTATGTTAATGGAAGCATCTAATCAAAATGCACATATATCCTCAAAAAATAGTTTTCCAGTGAAATTGTCGGTGTTTAGTTTGGGTTATGGCAACCCTATGTTACTTGACTGTTTTTGTGATTTATGCGCGGCCGTTTTTTTCCAAATAATTTACGTTCTGTATGTGCAACGAGATAGTATTTTAAGTTACTATTGTGTGTGTGTGTTGTGTGTGTGTCTGTGTGTGTATGTGTGTGTGCCACTAACGCATCTAGGGAGCCCAGTCCCCCCTCCTCCCCCCGACCTCCAGATTTTTGTACAAGTTAAGAGCTTAACAATGAATTTTAGGGTCCTAATTTTATACTTAAAAATTCCAGCCTTACTTTGCTGGGCATAAATATTGTATTTCATATTCTTTTAGCCTCACTCTGCTCACTCATCCTTTTCTTTCATATTTGTACACATGTCAGATGCTACCTCAGGCGAGTGCGATATGAGTTCCGGTCTTGAATAGATTAACAAGGACAGCTTCACTGTAACAATGTTTATTCCTACAAGACACAGTTCACTGAAAGATATCTCCTGCAGCAATCAAATAAATTTTTACAATGTGTACTGTGGTATTTTTATATAAAATAATACCAGAAATCCGTCACATCCCCATAACACTCTCCCCAAACCCTCACATACCTGAGAAAACCACAACCACTTAGCAAACCCTCTCTGTTTTCCTATTGATGTCATGGTATGACATTATTCTAATGTAAACGACATCAAAATGATGTCATCACTGAAGGATCTGATTGGGTAATTCAGAGAGAATTATGTTATTGCCTACCAATTTGATTAGATTAGCAATTATAGAGATAATCATGTGACCAATGACAGAGTCAAAATTGCCAAAAATAAAACTTGAGAGTGAAAAGAAAAAAGGTAGCCCCCGTATTTCACTCTGTTACACTTACTTCTACATTATATTAACTCAGACCATTACCTATTTTGTCTGTAAAGATTGATGTAAAGTATTTTTATATGCAATATTTCCTTCATAATACCTAAGAACTAATAAATATTTTAACATCAAATTACTTTGACATCTCAACAAAAAGTGCTCAGAACAGTGGAAAGAAATATGTCATGCACTCTTGCTCAGTGAGTGGCCATAGCTCACACAGAAGGCCTTGATAGTCCAGTGGAGTAGGGGCATGCATGCCTGATACATCCTTTGGCATGGGTTACATTGAGTGTGTACTGTACTCATTCGACGTACCAATATCTAGCATACATGATTGTCTTGGCATGTACAACTCTAAGATTCACATTGAGATATCTGTGGTGTTACTGTACTTATTGTAGTACTTCAAGTTGTGCTTACATGTCAGTGGTGCAATACACAATCATCCCAAAAACAGGTTAACAAGTACTTAAGTAACAAGTATCACAGAGTGTGGCACATCCTAGTGGGACATGCTCAGTGGGTAGGTCACTCAGGTGTGACTAGTGCCCATTTTGGTCATAGTGCATGATTGGGTTTATGGTTACTTGGTGTTAAGCATGATGATCTGGGATCACTTGGTGCTATCTGGAATCTGGCTACAACAATGCCCCTGATAGATGGTCCAATGTGGTGGAGTTGCTGAGTCAAAGTGTAAACCTGAGACTAGCACATGGCTGCTAGTCAGTTCAAGGCTATGGTTACTAAAAAATAGAACTTGATCCTGGAGACAGGCTATGTCTACCCCTCAGAGCTGTTTTTGGAATATGGGGTTAAATTTTTTGAAACTTACAGGGGAAGTCACACCTCTATGTCAGCTCCACGTGACATATATTTTGAAGTTAAAAATACAATGGCTTCCTAAGTGGGTCCCAGACCTCTGGCTTACAGAGACTTATTTATCTGTAAACTAAACCAACAGAACAAATAAACCCCTTTTTTCTCATATTAAGAAAAGGAATATTGCATTTGTAAATATGGCTAGAATCTTTTGTATGGAGATAGATATTTTGTAATTGAACAATGTCAAGAAAAAGCACCAGAAAAGTGGCAGCATGCATATCTGACAGTTAAAAATGCAAAAGCTTCTGTCTTAGGTCCCTAGACTCTGGTCCTTAATGGATCACTTCACTCACCTGGCTCGACTTTGCTATGTCAGCAGAATATCTGAACATTTTTGTGGACCCATATTAACCAAATTCTGGAGACATTTTTGGTGTGTGTGTGTGTGTGTTTGGTTAGCTAATAACACAGGTTTTCCATATCAATCTATATATTCTGCTGTATCTTCTTCAGTTTTCTACATTTTTGCTTCAAATAAAGTTAAAATGTGCAGAATGCACATTGTATTCCATATTTACTTTGAAAATATTCAGTACTACTTTTACAAACTTTAATATAGCCCAAAAACTCAAATGTACAAATAAAGTAGGTGTCACATCAGGGCAGCAGTGCAGAAAACTTAAGAGATACACACTTTATAACTTGATGATAGTTACACATTTTATTTGCATTTCAAACAAAGATAACCAATTTAGAGGTTTATACAAAACCTGTATCGACATATTAATATTCGTAGTAATTTTTACTGTGTGCATGCTTACATTCTGCTGCAGCAGCTTACTCCAGATGTGAAGTTCATCTAAAGGTTTAAGCAAAAATCTAGCAGACATAAACAGACATACTCTGCTGTTGTTGAACTTTTAACGAGATAAGTGGAGCATTGTTGTCTATGCGTGGCCAACAACAATGGTATTTCACAATTTTCCCACGGTCTGCGTTCATCCTTAGTTGTTCATGGCTGCCCCCGATATTTGTGGATTACATGTACAGATAGATGCGAGATAAACAACAGTGTGAACAATGGAGTTACAAGATGACCATGTGTGGAACCTGGCTCAACGATTTACCGATGAAGAAGGAATCAGGAACTTCGCCCTCAAAGGGTTAAAACTTCAAGAATTTGAAATAAAATCAGCACTGACTCAAAATAAATCCAACGTTCATCTGGCGGCACATGCGTTACTACAAAAGTGGTTGAATCGCCAAGAAAGCAGAGCTAAGGCTTACCAATCACTGTGCAATTCTCTGAAAGAAAATGATTTTTGCCTGTTCGCAACAGACCTTGAACGTTGGGTAAGAGGAAGACCATCCACGGAACACAGAGGAATTACTCCAAAACGTACGTGTCTGGGTTTGTCCGAAACTGTATTTAGATTTTCACATCATCATTTAAGCCAGTATCGGAAAATGTATCTTGGCAATTAGCGAATAGGGTTTTTTTTTGTGAATAGATTTTAAAGTGATAACCAACCGATTTTCCGATCAATCGCAATCGTTGAGTTTTCCCTAATGGAGCAGCCATTCAGTGAATTCAGCGAATTCAGAGAATCCGATAAATCAGAAATAGATTAGAGTCAATTTTAAAATCCTGTCTGTTACCTGTGCCTTTCTGGCACTGTGGTAGCATGCTGGTTCTTACACAAGAGATAGCAGGTTCAAATACTCCTTTTTGCAAAAATGTTCTACAAATTCTGTAGATTCATTTGGGGAAAACTCGGATGAATCGGAAGGGTCAAAGGTCATTGGCGTTGGAACAATAAACTCGAAAGAGCCTGAAAGGCTATTGTGTAGAATAAATGTACACAAAGTCAGTATCAATAAGATTGTTAGATTCTGATAGGTTGTGAGGAAGAGAAAATCTGCATTGAAAGTTGCCATTGACATGTGCCATTCTTTCTGCAGGGCTGGAGGAAATTCAAGAGCTTACAAAGCAGTCACTAAAAACCAATCCATTCTTATGGGCATATGGTAAAGAATGGGAAGAGAAAGCGAGGAAGACAGATCTCCGAAAAATACACATTAACCTTGCTTGGACTCAAAAGCATCGAAAAGCAAATGGATTCAGCACAGAAAATATACAGAGCATCACAGACGTCCTGAGTGAAGATCAACTGGGCGAAGGCGGACCGGTGCGCATACTGATGCAAGGTGAGAACATACTTTTGAACTGATCTCTTTGATATAGAGAGCCAAGTCAGATCGAATTGCAGTCTAATTTGATTAGTCCGCAGTGGTGGATCCAAGATTTCTCAGACGGGGAGGGGGCTAAGCCTAAAGTGGGTGCACAACCTATTATTTGGCCAAATTTTCCCAAAAACTGCATGAAAATGAAGGAATTTGGACCCAGAGGGGGGCACATGTCCCTGGCGTCCCCCCTTAGATCCGCCAATGGTTCGTGCTAGTTCCCTTTTGGTCGAATAGAGAATGAATGTTTATTTCTGATACATATTGCAACAGATCCGAAGCTTACAGCCAATCAAGGTGTGACCTTGGCACCTTGAGAGTCATGGTATGGGTCCCTCCACTCTGCCCAAGTCCCGTTGCACAATGGGATCCACTGGTTGATAATAAAGTGAAAGGTTTTCTTGTTTGAAGGTGTACAAAGCTTTAGGTCTTCAATCACATTGCGGATACGGACTTTGAAGTGACTAACTATGAACTGTTGATTTTGAAGTGACTAGAAAATACTATTAGATTTAAATAATCCATAGGTCATTCAAGTGATGTGATGTTATCATGCAAAATAAATATCATGGTTCTGACCACATGGCTGTCTCTGAGTGTTGTATCACGTAATTTCCAAGTTAATCTTTTGAAATGTATTCATATTTAATGTGACTGCAAAAGACACCCTATTGACTAATCACTTTCAATGTTGACATTTGTAAGTGCTCAAAATGTCTGGAAAAAAAATTAAATGGTGATCACAGACTGGAAGCGACCTTTGTACATACTCAACAAAATGTAATCAAAGATAATCTAGTCATTTGAAAGCCCGCATCTGAAGTGTGTTGAATGCAACAGGTTGTTCTAATTTACAAACCTATTTGAATTGAAAGTTTATACTTCAGAAGCACCATGTAAGAAAGATTTTATTGTTTTGCAGCTGGAGGAGGAATGGGAAAATCCACAGCCATGAAGTACATGGCAATCAGCTGGGCAGATGGTACAGCAGACAAACTGAAAAAGGTTCAGTTTGTCTTTCATATTTCACTGAAACATGTGAAAGACAACAGTCCAATAGAAAGCATTATCATAGCACAACACAGTGGTTTGAAGGCAAATGCAGTCACCCCAGGGGAAATTCAGGAAATTCTCCAGTGCAAAACTAACAGCACAGTTTTGTTGCTTATTGATGGACATGATGAATACAAAACTGGATGCAAAACTGACATTGATGAAGCCATCAAGAAGGAGAAATTGTGGAACTGCTGGATGATTATCGCATCAAGGGAAACTGCGCAGATGAAAGACCTTAAAGAATACATGGATACCGAGGTAGAAATCAGAGGCTTTAATGAAAGGGGTGTGGAAGCTTACGTGTATAAATATATGGAGAATGATCAAAAGGCTCAAAAGCTTTTGGAACAAGCAGGTGGCAAAGCAAAGACTTTTTACGAAAGTTTTCTGAGTATTCCGATGCAACTTAACATGGTATGCTGCCTATTTGAGGGTGATGCCTCGAACTTGCCATCTTCAAGAACAGAGCTTCTTGGACGTATCGTTCAAAGATGTATCAACAGAGAAGCTATCAGAGGAAAAGGGCGCAAAGCAATTAGGGAAGTCAATGCAATATTCAGCTTGGAAAATTGGCCTCATGAAATTGCCCAAACTTTACTCAAGTTAGGGGAATTATCCTGGAAGAAATTGAGTGGAGAAAGAAATAACTACATTTTCGACATGGTAGGTACACAGATTATATTTTGGTTTATCTGTTGTATTTGCCATTGCTGCTCGTCTTAATTGTCGTTTACAATTTTGACAATAGAATCTTTTAACCAATTTTGTGGAAAAAAAACTGAATGTAATAGAATTATGTGGATTTATTTTTAATGGCAGCAACTTGTATACCTTTTTACTTCACATTTCTAACGGTAGAGAGAGGTGATAGATAAAGTAGGTAAACAAGCTCTGGGACTCGGCCTTCTTTTTGGAGTTGAAATTTCACAGGAGGAAGAAACAGACGCTGTGTGTTTCCAGCACGTCATGCTTCAAGAATTTACTGCTGCAGTATTCATAGCCAAATTAGATAAGGTGAGGACTTTTTTTCTTTGTTTTTTTTCTGTGTTTCTATGCTTTAGTAACAATTCGGCGTGTAAAATGCATAACTGACCCCAGCCCCGTGTCCATAATGCTTCTTCTGCCAAGGTTGGCGGGTAGAGTTGAGCGGCACCTTCCACCTGTTAGTTCTTTTCTGGTTAATCTTTCCTATTAGAGGTTGTCCCAATACATTATTGGACAGGGACTCTCCCCGTGGACAATTGGACACATCTGGCTGAAAAACTAAGTACGTGATCGGTAAGAATGCGACCTTAGCACAAAAATCCACTTCCAGTTGCCAAAGTATCTTAAAAAATTGCTCTTTTGTGCACCACAAATGTACAGATCTGTACCTTCCTTGTATGCTCATGAAAGTCAAAATGCAAATTTGAAAATGATTCATTTTCTTTAAACTTTTTGGACATATGTCCTTTTGTGGGGCCCATAATATATTTTTATTACAAATGCTGGTAAACTGATGTTTTTGATTCTGTTTCCTTTGAAAGGAATGCTTATTTTTTTGTGATAAAGATTTTTTGTTGTTTTGGTAATTTTACAAATCTAGATATTTTTTCACTGAATGGGAGAGAACAGTATTTGCAATTGTATGTGAATGCACTACTCTACATACATCACAAATTTAAAGAAAACAGCTGTCACTGAATTTTCGGTGGATTTGGTTTTGTATTGTTTTTATTCAATTTCAGAATGACTTGAACAGTATATTTTCGTCTTGGGACACAATATTACAGCACAAGGAGATCCTCAGGTTCGTTCATGATTTATCTGAAGATCGCAATACTGTACCCGATCTTATTTCCGGTGTAATGTTTTCATTCACCCCCCTCTCTTCGTACGCCCCCCCCCAATGTGATGGTTAACCGGATTGCATGACCGACTGTAAAAGTTTTGTAATTGACTGTAAGTTTTTACAGTTGGTCACGAAACTTTTACAGTCGGCCATGAAACTTTTACATAGGG
>JBCAUG010035898.1:0-24223 GCA_038406175.1 Haplosyllis leylae | reverse complement strand
ATAATTCCCCGGGGATAGGTCGGCTACGCAGCGGGCGGTATGCCTCTTGCGTTTACGCAGGAGGACCTTCTTGTTGTTTGTAATTTAGGAAAAGTTCAACAGAGCAACTTTTACGAACTGAAATATCGAATAGTTTCACAGCGCTGTACTGATGTCCTACGGCTTCGATTAGATCCATTGTGCCTGTAGTGGTGATGGGATTACCACCTATCTGCAATATTAAAAAATTACAAGATGCAGTCAGTCGAGGAAATGTTTTTGTTTGCCAGTGGATCTATTTCTAATTTTTTCCAACAGGTTTAATAAACCTTAAAAATTCAATTCCATTTTAAATCAGATAGGACTAGCAAACTTTAGTTGCAATGTATATATACTGCATTCAATTGAACTGGACGGACAACACATCAATGTTAGAAGTATTACCTTGAGAACTTCTAAAATGGCATTTTGTTTAAGTCCATTTGATATAAGCAACGCCCCTTTCCAGTTGATTCTACAGTGTCGTACGTCAACATCGGTTATGTACCGGTTGATTTTGAGCATTTCTGAGAGAGCTAAAGCTCCCTCGTATCCAATACCGTTCCATGAAATATTGATCGAAGTCAGTGCGTAGTTAGTCTGGAAAAGCCGAAATAATCCTCAGCAATTGTTCTCATTTGTACTGATATCTTATTGAAAAGTACATATTATTCGAGTATGATGGGTGTTTTCCTACCCGGAATAATTTTTTCTATTCTCTCTGAAAGTTTACAGTCATGCAAAGTAGTTTTTAAAATATAATTTTCTTTGCATGCTTTTACAATGAAACAGACACTGCAACATTTGACATACTGTGCAACCTCGGTTCACGGGCGGGGTATGTGTGGTACAGATGTGATGGGTGGGATACCATTCATGTCTAATCTGAACCCAGTCAAGTAATGTGCATTATTTTGGTTTTCAAGCTATTCGAGGTTTTCCGATTTGAGGGATATTTTGGCTAATTAGTTGAATTAACCAAATTCAAATAGAACCCGCGTAGTGTGACTAAGGGCACGTTTAAAATTTATGATAAAAAAGGGTCATTTACAAACGTTTTGGTTTCTAAAAGAATTCTATTGTCTAAATAACTGAATTCATCTAATTAAGCAAGAGCTCAAATGGGAAAACCACGATTCTTGAATATGGTCAATGATGAGTTGTAAGAGTAATGACGAATCTGAAATGTCACACAATTTGGATTACAGGTTATGAGATCAAACATAAAAAATTGTCCTTTTGTAGAAACTTGTTTTTTAGGTTAATGGAGAAACTAATCAAGTTTCGAGATATGAATGATAAATGGCGGAGATTTGTCTTGCAGGCAGTTCAGAAAGTGACAATTTATCCAGTTTGTAGTTAGCTCGCCATTTCGTCATTATTCTACAACCATTTATTTATATCACTACAGTGAAACTACACGCGCAAATGAATACCACAGGTCTCACCAGAGTCAGGATTCCAAAGATTCTCTAGCTTTTATCATTCTTAGTTTAAAGAAAGACTATATCGATTAAATGTTTTCCAATATGTACTTCGGAGGAATTATCGTGTCGGAATTTTGGAATCAAAACTTATAAACCTTTACTGCATCTTTCACGGATATCCGATAAATATATACATACCCCCTAGAAGCATCAAATTAAGAACAAAATGCGTTTTAAAGTAAAATAGCATGCGTATGTTTTACTTGTGAGTGCATTCAAAACAAATGAAGGATGAAAAATGCCCAATGTTTTTCATAATTGAAAAGCTGTTCGGATTTTATTTAATTGGGGTATGTGTAATATATATGTGGCAACAAGTAATGGTGAAAGTGTATTTATTGATGTCCGAATTGGATTTCGACGAATGAATCCTATAGTTGTTGGTGCGACAATTTAAATCTCATGGTAGTACAATACAGCCCTGATTGCGGAGTGTAACACTCACCTGTAGAGCTTTGAATATTGCAACTCCACCTGAACGCCGGATGTGGTTGTGACTGACATTTAGTCTTTCGATTGAATCGTTCCTTTCTACAATTAGACACCAAAAATAGCGTGTTTTATGAGTATTTCCAAGACCGATGTACTGATTTCAACAAGGTAACGTTTCAAAAGGCTTTGAGGGCTAATTAAATTAAAATTGGGTACTTATTTTTAATTCAGTGATTTTCAATTAGGAAATTCCAACTGGCTATTTTATTTTTGTACCCGTGTTTCAACTTCAGCTGAAACAACTTCGAAGAAACATTATGAAAATGAAGTAAAGCTTTTTGGGTAGAAAATCACACACCAAGTGCTTTTCCTATTGCCTGACCTCCTGTCTCACACAGACAATTGTAACTTATGTCCAGTTCTTCCAACCTCTCATTGAGCTAAATTGGCAAAATGGAAAATGAGATCTTGATGAGCACTGTGTTGATCTCAACATTTAGTTGTTGTTTTGTGCTGGAACATGCTACAATGTTCTCGTGATGTTTACACTTGCAATTCCTTACCTCCAATCCGATACCAATGTATTGAGCTGCCTCTTCATTAAAGTCGTTTTCTGTCAAAAAGGTATATTATTACCAAGTTTAACACTATATAATGAATCGCGTCTGTACACAACGCGAGATATACGTTTTGCAAATAAAACAAAAAAAATGTGAAATGAAACGTAAATTAGCGCGACATGAAGAGGGATACAAGAAAAGATTATCTAACTTGATAAGTTCAGGATCCTCATTCCCCTGTTCTGTTTCAGCATATCTCCCAGTGCTAATGCGCCCAGAACTCCCAGCTGATTCTGTGACAGATCCTGTTGTAATATAATTTGATGAGGGAAAGAAGCAAAGATTTTTTTTCAAAAATAAATGCTCAGTACATTTGTGCAGCATTACCACATTTAGTATGAACTCATTGTCTGCTAACGCTGCGGCCATGTAGGTTCCACCCTGGGGGCCCATGCCGTTATCTGACAGATCTAAGGTCACCACTCTGGAATTTTTCTACAGGTGAAAACGGCACATAGGTAATTTTTTAATAGATACAGATAAAATAGTGGATAGCAATTTGCAACAGTTTTATCAGTCTGACAGTTGCATAGATCTATCATCAATACCTTCAGTGCATGAGACAGAGCTATTGCACCTTTGGTTCCCATGTTTCGTCCAGATAGTTTAATGTCCGGTTTGCCCAGATTGTCTAGCACAGCTTTCATGGGGGCAGCTCCAGTATCTTCGCATGCCCACAGATAGGTATCTCTACCAACATGCCTCTCTAGATCGATGACATCTTAGAACAAAAAAAGAAGTCATGCAAAAACATTATCATATTAACTCGGGGGTTTATCAATGCAAAAACATTATCATATTAACTCGGGGGTTTATCAGTGGCTATCTTATTCCAGAAATGGACCTCCGTTTCTAGTGGCGCCATCACCAGTGCGGAGTGACTGATCTACTGACTATGGTGCCCATCTGTCCGGTTGATTGGTTGGTGGTCCGTAGACACTTATAAAATATTTCCAATTTTGAAATTTCGTTGAATTTCAAAAATTCCCAAACCAAAATGTGTTTCAGGACATTCTGAGCAACTTTCATTATCTCTTTATTTTTAGTCGCGCCTGCTGCTGATAAAAGCAGAGCGACTTATCTTCTCCGTATTGCATCTGTTTGTTTGCTTGCTTGCTTGAGTGTTTGAATGTAGACAGAGAACTTAATTTTAACTGTTAACATCAGATGGCTCACAAGGTTTATTTCATTTCAAATATTGACTCTAGATGGCTCTCTTTGTCTTATTGACACCACAATCTCAGAATGAGGCTAATACCGTGGTGTCATTAAGGAGTTCTCCAGATTTCAGGCGTGACACAATGCCTGTTAGGCATTCTTGTTTGTATCTTTCTTTTATCTCTTCATTTACCTACATAACACCAAGTTACGGTTAAATTAAATCAGATGGAGCGCGACACAATGCTGGTAAGCATTCCTGTTTGATGTGCATTGTGAACCTCAAGAAAATGAAAAGTTATTTTTCTCGAATTGTACGTTCCCAGTGCTTTAAATTCCCTCTTTGTATCTCAGTTCCCTCAGTTCCAGATTGAGTTTTCAGTTTCAGTTTGAGTTGCCGGGTACGAATTTGTTCCAGCTCCTCAGCAAATGAGTTGGAACAATAGTTTTAAGTTCCAGCTGGTCGGCAAATGAGCTGGAACATGGTTGTTTGTAAACATTGCTGTAGACTGGCTCCTGGTTACCTGCCACATTGACTAAGTAATCAGACTAGTGTGTTCTAGCTCATTTGTTGACGAGCTGGAACATTTCAGGATCTGGGACTCAAAATGATTGTCAAACTGAAACTGAAAACTCAATCTGAAACTGAGATACATCGATCACACTTCCCTTTTTGTTGTTCCTTTTATCTTTGTCAGAGTAAGTGACAATAACAGCGGTGAATCTTTCAATATTTTCGACAGGAGGCCTCTTATTTTTTACCACTGGAGCCTTAATACATTACCTGTCAGGCTTGATTGCAATAATACTATTATGTAATATTGTGGAAGATTGAATATAACTCCTGTCATTATCTGGATGAAGGCCTCGATCAAACCCTTGTCGAACAGGATCAATTGATCTTAGTTCAATGTATTTTTATTGATGACTATTAGTACCGAGTGCCAAAGGTCTTCACGATCATTCAGAATGATTGCGAAATACTGTTGCGCAAAGTAAAATGGAAATATAAATTAGGATATCAAGTTTACCTTATTTGCCATACGTTACAGGGTCAATGTTATCAGTGTGATGTCTTTATTACTAGCACAATGCCAATTTTCACTGTAATTATCCTTCAATAATTCAGCAGGACATATATTGATTGAGCAGACATAAACAAGAATGTTGATGCATTCATACTGTTTTTATTTATTTATGTGCACTCCAGTCTCATTGATGATTCTAATGATTGGCTCTTGCAAGTTTCTGGTCACAGTAGAATGATAAGGTGTAATAAGCTACAGCTGAAACCTACAGTTGATGATGTAGCTGGTGATTTTAAGTACTGAAACCTGAGACTAGATCATATTTAAAAAGAGATAATGTGTGGAAACTACGAGACCTCCCGCCTGTCTGCTTATCAATTTTTTATGTATGTCTGCATAAATGTCCGGTCATCCAAAGACTGGTGTCCACAACCCCCTATGAAGTAGAGGGCGTGTTTAGTTTTGCATAAAACGACAGAGAACATAATGGCAAGCTTTCGGGCCCAACTTTGAAATGTATGAAAATTTAAATGATTTCTAAATATTTAGTGAAAATTATCTGGAAATTATAGAGACAATGTTAGTATAAAAAGGCGACCCCCCAGTGGGATTATATCCAGCAACCCCAATGTTATCAGTCCAACATTTTACCCCTTAGATCTAATCCAATTTAACTTTTGATATTTTGATGCTGGACATTTTTGTACACCTTTTATGCCAATATTGAAAACATTTGAGGTTTTGCGTAATTGCATTTGGATTTGATTCGTTTTGATTTCATTTAAGTAAATTAGACTAGTATTAACTTGCATATTTCAATACTCGGCTGATTTGTCTCACTAAAATTGCAAATGCGCCATTAAATCAAATAAAAATAACTTGAAGGATACAAATCAAAAGAAGATCAAATCAAAAGCAATTATGGTAACATTCAGTTGGCAACTTTCTCTTATTTGTGAAAACTCAACCTCTCCTTGGCTAAATCCCTGTTGAACTTTTAGGAAAAGAATAATCATCATAATATCAAATAACCCTTTGTTCAAGGTGCCACATTCTTCGACTCGATTTGTCTGTTCATGAAGCAACATCACGAACTTGTATGGATTAATTCGCAAAGTAAAAACGTAATAACGTTTAGCAATATCCGAAAGAATTTATCAATAACATTTCTGATAGAAATGTTGACGATGCACTGAAATATATGTACATTGAACTGGCCGGGAAAATGCGTACTAACTAACTTTCATGTCCACAAATTCAATTTTGTCTCCTCTACGGATGACTCTTTGGCACGAGTATCAACAGGAGGCAGCTGTTGAAAGGAAAGCCAAAACAGCCATTAAAATGATTTAGATGTTTTGAAAATGAATATAAATCAAGTGGAAATTTTAGGTTCAAACAAATGAAAATCGATGGAAAATTGCTGATGTAAAGTTCCATTCCCGGTCATTTTCTCTGTCACTCCACATCATCGAATTGATTTCAGAAGATCAGCATGCCACTCTTACTATTTTCGCTATATTGTTTTTCCTACTGGAAGAATTCTTTGCCATAATAGCTACTTTGACAAGTTAGCCTGGTGAAATAAGAGCCACATTTGAATGATTCTGGAATGACTATGGGGTCCGTAGCATGCAGAGATACAAAAGCAAGAAACCCCAGTGGTATTATTCAACATCTTTCTTTTCAAAATCATTCCCCAATTCATATGAATTCTTGGTTTGCCTGATAAAAACTCTGGAGTCAGGAGATCTTCGATGCGAAGTTAACCTTCAGATGATTTTAGACTTCTGCAAGCACTGTGTTTTCCAGCAGAATTACCAGACCCCAATGGAATGAACTTTGACTTGAATCAAATTTTTCACAAACACACAGAATTGGTAATATTGGCATCCAAGGCTTTTGAAAACAAAAGTTCCCACAATAAAATATTACCCCAGTGAGTACTGAACCGGGGACCTCAGCCATTCAGGTCGAGTGCTCTCTTCTCTGAGCTATCAAGGCATGTGCTACTTCGGATATCCTTAAATTGTCTTTTGTTCCGGCACCACTTGAATTTTGGACTTCAATCATTTAGTTAGAACCAACAGAGCATGGCCATATAAAGATCTTAAATCTCCTAAGTAACACATGCCTCAATAGCTGGGCATCAGATCCAAATGGCTGAGGTCCCAGGTTCAATGTTCCTTGGGGTAACATTTTGTTGCTGGATTTTTTTCTCATGTAGTAAAGTCTATGATGCCAATTTCGGCTATTTTGTGAAAAAATGAACCAGTCAAATGAAGCCAAACAAACATTTCTGGTAAACTGTACCCCTGCCAAAATGGCAACCCCATGTCTGTGTGGGATTTGATATATGACAAATAAGACCAGTAAAAGTCGTCTTTATACTATTTTATCAAATCTGGAGGACGAATTTGATAATGCAAATATATCAGAATTGTGACTGGTAACATTACACAAATTTAAAATTTAAACAAGCCCTGGCAAGGCAATGCAATGCATCTTCACCAAGGCAACATCAATGTTAAATTAAACAGTTTCAGTTTACTTGAGTGATTCGGATAAATAATATATTCTGCCTATTATTTAAAAAACACAAAAGGAAAAACACTTTCTATGTTAGACTGCTCTAGATAATGTACATATCAGCCATTATAACCATCTTCCGTTGTTATTGATAGGCTTTGCGTCAAAAGGGACAAAGTAGAGTTGACGATGAAAGGTTATTTTGTAGACTGACGATCGAGCTTTGTTGGCGATAGGAAGTTTTGCCCAATTTTGGCAGATGTGAATGAGAACAATCTTCCATTTGAGCGTTCTTTTAATCCTGAATAATAATTTCAACTCTTCAAATACCATTATAGCCTTATTATACGGGGCAAAGAAACTTCATTGGTTTATATGTGTTCATGTCATCGCGAAAAATGCCACTGACTCTTTTTATTTCATATTCATCGGCATTCTAGTTTTACACGCTAAGATCACGCTGACAGATTTAGAAGTGGATTTCTACTCGTTGTTATTGTGTGTATTAATTATTTGCTGAAATACACACAATCTAGCAAGTGCTGGAAATATTAAATAACCCTTACCTTTTAAATATAAATTGTGAGAAGTCTTGAAAATTGCATTGTATTTCTGTCAGATTTGCTTATCGTGAAAAATCTGATTAGATTTTTTCATAGTCGGTCTTGAAAACTGAAGTCACCAATTTCGAAAAAATAGAAAATTTTCTAAAAAAAATCACAAATACATTTGGAGCCTTCAATTTAGCAGGCAACTCACGCTTTATGTCATCTGTGGGTTCTATGTCGGTGTCATATTCATCAGAACTGTCTTCACTTGCTGTTTGGTCTGTGTCTTCTCTGTCTATGCGCATTGCTTCAAGCTCTTTGGTCATGTAATCCAAGTTATGACTTGAGACGACTTCGATGCCACTGTCTGATTTCAAGTTTTCCATCGAGCGAGGAGAAGTTTTCTTCTGGAATGCGAATTTAGAGAGGTTAAATTATAATGAGAATAGGATTTACAGATGTACAGCCAACTTGACGATGTAAAACTCGTTCTTGGCTAAAGTAACTGCATCACATCCGCAATACCTTTGACTTACCTTTGTTTTCCGAGTTGTCCTATTTCCGGTATTTGGAATTGATTCATAGTAACCACTATCCTGGGATAATTCCTCTTTAGAAAGCAAAGCGAATTTTGGTAGTCTTGGAACTTTTTCATTTTCGCTTGATTCGTTGGGACGTGAAAGAGGTACTCTAAAATCAGTATTTGTGTCCCACCCTGCGCCTCCTATCACTGGGTCGCTGAACGCAACTGGTAAGGCCAAGGCCATGTTGAATTACGTTAGGTCATCTGTGTTATTTTCTGAAGAGACGCAAAAAATTACAAAAAAAATTGTTGAATTTGGTTTTTTTTGCAAAAATATTGAGCGGGAGTGTAATACAATGAAGTTAAGACTAATAAAAATTACAAAGTCCCATGTCTGCAATAGAAGTCCTCGAAACAAAATTTTACTTTTTTTTAAAGTACGTAATCTTACTTACCTGCACTTTGTAAATCCAAACCCCTCCTTTGAAATGTTTACTTCTATCGTAAAGGAAGTTTATCTTGCCTGATGTTTATAGTGTTTAGCACTGAATCCCTGGTGACACATAGTCAATGACGGCCCAGACTCACGATTTACTTGGCTGCCAAAGGACTTAATAGTCACACATTAAACTTTAGATGGATACCACATCATTATACCAACTAATGCGTACAATTACTTATTCCGTGGCTTTAAGAGCAATGATGAACAAGACAGACTCCCTGGGGGTCTTCCTTCCTATCTGATCCTTCTGCCCAGAAGTGGACCCCCCTTCCTGCCCCCCCAATTGATATACAAACACGACTGAAAACATTACCTTCCCTTGTACTGTATACGTGGTCGGTAATAAATACGAATTGGAATGAAGACTGTCTGATAGTTACATATATACCATTATCCTATGACAGTGCCGGCTCCATACAATTTTTCCTATTATTTTTGGGTAGATAACATTGACACCCTCACTCTAGAGCAGGGGTATCAATTTTAAGAGACTACCTCACTGTGGTCAGTACAAATGGCTGTAAAGAAACTTTTGTCATATGATAAAATTGTTACCTAAACTTGTTATCAATGTTACCAGCCCAAGGTAATAATTGAAAAAAATTACCCCCCCCCCCGAGTGCTACACTATGCACTTTGTTTTGTTGTTTTTTTTCAATTATTAGCTTGGGTTGTAACATAAATGCCGACCAAAACACTAGTGAGGTAACTTATAAATATTTCTGAAAGCTGGATTATTTTTTAAGTTTTGCTGCCGGACTTTGCAAAATATCCTTGTGGACAACATACTATTAACTTTCACCACCTGTATTTCCATAGTAAAATTCTCATTGTCAAATTTTAAGAGGCTACTAGACATCACTGTACACTTTGGTTCAGTTCACAATCCCGATTGACAACTTTGCAATCGAAGCCATCTCCGCGGGTTGCCAGGCAGTTGGTGCCGCATCCTTCCCCCATCCCAACGGTGATCCTCCCGTCTCGTTTCGGTCTAGATTAGCTGCCTCGCAGCCACTTCAGCGCATGACCGTATCGTAATTGTGCATTATTTATATTTCACCAACAATGACGGATTTTCCTCCCCAACAGGCAAGTGATCATTCCACGAAGTCTATCAATATAATGCGTGTTTGCCTATCGAGTCATGAATGATTAAAATCGAAATGGATAAAGTTACGAATATTCGTAAACCAATTATCATTGATCAGTTTTTCGCGCTTGCAATCCCGTTCTATTTGGAAGGCAGTAACAACTGCGCAAAGTGGCAACTACTGCTTTCGCTAGTGAAGAGTCATTAAAAAACAAAATCATTTTGTCCAAAACTGAACTACTTATTTAAAACTTAACAAGTTGCATACAAAGTAAACAAAGTAGGTGAAACAATTTTAAATTATCAACTGATAAACAGGAAAACGAATTCTAGACAATTTTAAATATTCTTTGAAAGTTTCTGCAGAAGCCGCCTGAGCTCACTTATCCTTTTGCGCTTGTTCGGTGCTTCGTTAGATGCTGTCGATGCGGGTAGCTCACTTGCAGTAGTGGTGGCGATCGTTTCGGTGCTGGTAATGCTTGGTTCGGTAGATATTTCATTAGATGTAGATGGCTCAGTTTCTGTAGTGGTATCGGTAGTGGCCGTTTCGGTGTTCGTAAGGCTCCGTTCTATAGTTTCGGTATTTGTTAGGGTCTCTTCTATAGTCGTTGTCGTAGCCGAAGCAGGCACTTCTGTGTTTGTAACACCTGTAACCGTTTCAATGTTAGTCATGACCACTTCGTGAGTCGTTGTCCATGTCGATGTTAGCACTTCTGTGTTAGTAATGCCAGTGTCAGTGTATGTAGTGTCAGTGTATGTAGTGTCCGTGTATGCAGTGTCCGTGTATGCAGTGTCCGGGTATGTAGTGTCCGGGTATGTAGTGTCAGTGTATGTAGTGTCAGTGTCCGTGTATGTAATGCCAGTATCCGTGTATGTAAAGCTCGGTTCAATGAATGTTTCAGTTCCGAAAACTGAAGGGAAAGGAGTTCCCACCAATACTGGTGGTAGTACTGGTCCTTCTGGAAACAGGGTGTTAATTTCCCCTTCTGGCAGAATTCCATGGTCAACTAGCAATTTATGGATTTTTATGAGTCCAGTTATTGCCTGCAAGATTGTCTCTGGGTCGAACGGTAGTTGTCCCATTGGTGGTCCTGGGAACTCTGGTCCGAACGGTGGTATAAATTCTGGGTACTCCGTTCCGAATGGTATCTCGTTCGGTAGCTCTGGTTGTGGCAGTGGCTCTCCATTTAGTGTCAAGTCTGGCATTGTATCGACGTTGATGTTAATCTTTACACTGGGTTTATGAGGACCTGTAATTAATGAGTATTAGTCACAACTTTCTAAATCTAACCAGACAAAGGATCGAAATAACAATAGTGCAATCAAAACCTACCTCCGCATGTGACACATGGAGGCATGAACTCGTCGGGGAAGGGGTTCGGCAGGCCCACCTTAGGTCCTTGCTCATACATCAGGTCTGTCAAAAACCCGAAAGCCTCTTCCTCCGTTATTCCAGATTCCATTAGCCCATTGACGAGTCTGGAAATAAAATAGTCACTTACCAGTTTCATGTTATTATCAATATAGACATTACCCAAGTAGTTGACAAAACTCACCCCGTGATTATGCCTTTGAACATCCTACTGGTGCCATCACCTGGAATTTTAAGAAGCTTAATGTTTACAACATTTGTAAGATAAAACAAACACGAACGGTCAGAATCAAATTTTGGCGCATTTCAAAATACTGTACCAACTTCAGAAAAAGTAAACCAACCTTCCAATCCTGAACACAATGTTGGTATCTCTGGGAGCGGAGGCTCAATTTGTGGAGGTCCAATTTCGGGAGGCAGGAAAGGTGGCTCAACTCCAGGGCCTACGTTTCCAGTGATTTCACCGATGAATCCTTCGAGTAAGGGCATTAAGTCTTTCGGATCCATGGTAAATATTGTCTTCATGATGTTCTTTATATCTTTGGGGAGGACAGTCCAGATTTCACTGATGAAGCTTTCTAGTAGTTGTGGCAATTGCTCTGGATCCGTGTCCATCACTGTTGAAATAGCGTCCTTCATTTCTCCGGGGATGATTTCCCAGACCATGGACATCAGTTCCATCAATATGTCCGGCACGGGTGAAGGTCCTCCTCCGGTTCCAAAGGTGTCGCCGATGAAACCTTCGAGTTCCAAGTCTTCAGTGTCCATGTTCATCACTCCTGTGATCATGTCTTTGATATCTTTGGGCATATAGTCCCAGAATATATGTGACGCCTCCAGTAGTATCTTTGTTGCTGAAATAAAGAGTCATTTGGTTTTTTTTTTTCAAAACTAACCAAAATTCAATTCAAATTGATCATGATTTTTTTCGAGTTATTTTAATGTCTTCTTCAAAGTAAGCACTTTTTGAACGTACTCAGATCGAATGTTATACCCTCCAGCAAAACCTCGTCATCGTTCTCGTGCTCCCTCACGAACTGCACTTCACCTTCAGCCTCAATCAGCACCTCATCCTGCAAGCAAAAAAATGGTTCCGCGTAAGGTTCTGGATGTAACGAGAACGTGAATGCAGTAGTAGAAATTCCTTGTGCCTTCATGTAACTTTTTGATTCACGCACCAGCCAATGTTCCAGGGCCGTCAAGATGTCAACTTTAATAGCTTCTGGAATCTCGGTGCTGGTTTCCTCGAATTTCTTGTGAAGTTCAGTCTTGATCACACTTGGCTTAACCCTACGAATTTAAACGGTATTTGAAGGACCGTATGGTAGAATGCGTTATCTGTAGATAAAATCTGTAAACGTAGCAAGCAAATTACTTTTCAATAATCAACTCGGCGGCATGTATCGTTCGATTTATTTTTGTGTTGACTCCTTCACACGGTCCATTGTTGTCCGGCCTGAAAATTTTCGTCAGATCATAAGATGTCATTTCTACTAAGTTCAGCATCGTGTCAACATCCACTTCTTCTAGGTTTAGGGAGCCAATAATTCTGAAGACCAATGTCGCTTTTTCATCTAATTCTGAAATAAAAATAATTGATTCGATTGATAGTGGACAAACACCAAAATATAAAATATACTATTCAATGCAGCCTCACTTATCTCACTAACCGAGTTCAGCATCTGCCAAGTCTTCCTTAATTTTCCCAACGGTTTTATTCATGTGTTCAGTCACAACTGTTCCAAAGTAATCCAGTATTTCCTCGCCCTTGTTTGTGTCAAATATTGGGATGTGAATGCCTTCTTCGTCTAGTTGATCCTTGATTCTGTATCTCCAGTCATTCGGCGAGCCTCGTAGTATTGTCAGGAACAGTGCCGTTTCGCCTGCACAAAATATGAATGAACGCAATGACAGATGTGAGGTGCACAGGTAAAATACAAAATGTGGCGGAAGTATGAACAATCATCTTACTTGAGAACAGTCTGGCCACGACTCCCAATCTACAGGTGTGTGATTCTTCCGCCAATTCCTTAATAGCTACACGGACAATGATGTTCATCAACTTGCTTATTCCCATCATCCCTTGTGTAAGGACATCTACCACTGTTTGCGAACCTTCCAATTCTGGTGCTACAGAAGTATATTTTTTATAAAGAGCATCGTCAGTGGCGGATCCAGAATTTTCCAGACGGAGGGGGGCGCCAACCCACTTGGTGGGGACAACCTATTGTCTGGCCAATATTTTCCCAGAAAGTGCATGAAAATTAAAGTTAAATTGGACGCTGAGGGGCAAACAGGCGTCCTTGGCGCCCCCCACCCCTGGATCTTCCAATGGTCATGATGTAAAGTTAGGCAATAACAAAAATGGTTGAACTACTCACGAAGGGGGATGTTTGGTAGCACTGCAGGGGGAGGCAGTGGTTCACCCGGCAGTATTGGTGGCATTACTTCAGGAGGCAATATTCCAGGAGGCGGCAGTACTTCAGGAGGCAATATTCCAGGAGGCGGCAGCTCTGGTAGTGGTATTGGTGGTGTGTCGTCTGGCTTTATAATGTCGGAAATCACCGTTCCTGAAATGAAACCATGAAATTTAAAAGTTTTAAAAAGTATACAATCTAGATTCGTGATACATTTGCAGCAATAAATATAAGTTTTACCAACATACCCATCGCGATTGATATGGAATCGAGCATTGGTGCAATGTTTCCTGCCAACAATTCCTCCAGATTCATGACCATCACCTAGAATATAAACCATTGTTTTTTTCGCATCACTTGAACTGAGTCTCAAGCATATTTTAACGTAAATGGGAAATGTTTTAAACCCTCACGTCTAGTGGCATAACCACGCGTATGTTTGTTTCACGTAGAAACAGGCCCATCACATCCAAATCTATGTCGACGTTGGACACAATGTCGAACGGCACTTCATTTTCCAATATTGTTTTCACGTGTTCGGCTGGGATGCGGAAGCTGTGGAAAAAATGATTGTACAGAAATATGCATTTTCAAGTATGAAATTAGGCGAGTTTGCGGACAAGTTTTGATGTTCAGAAATCACCCATAATTACAACTTCATGGCCAACACACCAGCCAGCATATATATTATATATTTACGCCTTCATATTTCAAGAATTGACTTCGTTTACTTGGTTAGAATGTCATTGGCAATAACTTGCAGTCGTTCAAGAACCGTGGTCACATCAACGTATGACTGGAAAATTAGTCTGTTCAAGTGCCAAGCAAATTCCGTGGTCAGTTCTTTAACAACCTGCAAGATCAAATAAATTGTCATTCAGATTCCACACGTACGCTACACTATTTATTCATATAATTAGCTGACGTTAAATGGCATTTACCTCTCTTAGAGGCAGCCTTTTGAAGTGTTCTATATTTTCCTGCACGAAGAATACAATACCCAAAATGGTGTCAAATTCTGGCGAAACTACTTCATGGTACGTTTCTGCAATTGGATGTTGTAGAAACGTGAGCTTGAGAATTAAAGAGTATTGCTGCTTATACATTAACAAAGTCAACTACCTGCCTTTCTCGTAAAATCTGCATTGATAACCACCTACCCATAAAGAGTTCAAGCTCTTTGGAGGCCCCTTCAAAAACTGGCTTCAGTTCGTGGTACAATTTGACGGCTATATTTTTTATCGTCTCTTTCGGTATTTTCACTTTTGGTTTGAATCTGACGAATGTCCTCATTTTGTTCATAAGTATATCCACCACTTTCTTCTCTTTTAGTAAACTTCCGATTAGAGTAACCTGTTCCAATAAGGTTCCTGCAAAAGGTATTACATTGATTCAGTATAGTACGCGAGTTTGTGAGCATAATATTTGTGAGCATACTATTATAATTTCCAAGAAACTAACCTTCAAGCATTCTGGCCAAAACGACCTGTTTCACGTCGAAAGGCAGAAATTCCACCTTCACAAGTAAGTGTTCAAAAATGGTGGAAAGTATCAGTGTTCTCTGCGTGAAATCGATCTCCTTCACCTCTGTATCCAAATACTCGACAAAGTCTGGAGTTTCCAGAATTATTTTAGTTTCTTCCTTTGGATCTGGAACAATTGTAATAATCATAGTAAATATCGCTCGAAATTAGGATTGCAGGCTTTAGGATTGCTCAATATGTGGATAAACTGGTGAAAATGTACTATTTCTACTTCCATGTAGGAATCATGTGATACAGAGATTCGAATTACCAAATGGTTCTGTGACTCAATATAATATTTTGTATTTAGGAAAAGCATCATCTGCTTACCCACAACGCCGTCCATTTCCATGTAATGGCCAAACACCTTGTAAAGTTCACCCCAGATCCACCCGCCTGCAAAGGTGAAGAAAATTTTAAAGCCGCTGTCAACACAAAGCTTCTGAAAGCGTCAAAAGTATGTTTCCATAACTGTCGCACCAGCGCTCACCTATCATGTCAGAAGCGTGTTTCCGCATTGCTGTCGGATAGTCTAAGCTGATGTTCACTCTTTCGATGGTTCTCAAGCCTTCGTTAACAAATTGCAAATCCTGAAAACAGAGGCATTAGCATTCAAGTCAAGTAATTATGTGACACGTGAATGATGCGTCCAGTAAAATTCAATGGACGTTATTTTGTAGCTGTGAAATGCCCTCTCGCGGGGTACATACTTTCAACATCTGGACGGCGGCGACAGCCAGGTCCTTGATCTCCTCAGTTACGTTGTCCAATTTCGTTAACTTTTCTTCAAGGATCTCAAACAAATTAATGTCCCCAATCCTGAAACAATAAAAAAAACCCAAGGTTTCCTTCGTATAAAAAACTTCCAATGCCATATAGCAAGCAGACTGCAAAAAATGTTGACAGGCGAGTAACCACACAGACTAGACGGAGTAAAATCCCTGTAAAAGCTTAAATCATGGAGAGACCATATTCTGCAATGATCTACACTGCAATTTACTCATTTTATTGGGGAAAAACAAACTTAGACCCAGAAATCCAATAATTTACCTCGAATACACATCAAATTCCTTCTCAATTGTTTCACGTACACGCGGTATGGGGTTTTCACATTTTTCACCCTCTTCTTCCTCCGTGAATATTCCGGATGTGATCATTTCCATCAGATTTTTTAGCGTCTTCACTTTCACGAGATCTGGTTTCAGTTCACTCAACACGCTGCCTATCACGTCTTCACCCTCGTACACTACAAAGAATACACTAGACAGTCGCCACAGATTTTGGCACCTTCAAAAAAGTACGTCGATTCTATGTTGCAGAAGATGGTCCCGCCATCTAGAGTCACATGACAAAAAGTCTCCCCCGCCCAGGAGTTCATATTGAACACTATAGATCTATGGCCCGCTACACTACGTGTAAGCGGGACCATAGTCATCTGTGTATGTCTCTCCGATTTTTGACTCACCTAATCCCGCATCCTTGACCACAGTCAAAACTTCCTTCACTTCTTTATCAACAACAGGCTTTATCACTCTAGCTACAGTCACCAGTTGGTCGTACAGATCATCCGTGTAATTTAGAGTGTGTAAACCATATTCTCTTCCATCCTCAAGTATTATAAGAGCCCAATCTTCCGCAGTGTAATTTAATAACTTCGTTATTTCGTATTTGATGTGACCTAAAATATGAATGAACTGGCTGGATTTATTCTGGGAACGCTTTGTTAACTGGTTCAGGAATTGCTCAGTTGGTTATATTTGTTTCAGAATTCAGGGGCAGTTGTAGAATTTCCCGAATGGGGACTCCAATGCCAGAGATAGGGGTGCCAACCTACTATTGGTCAACTTTTTACTGAAAACTGTACGAGAATCAAAGAAATTGGACGGATAGGGACAAGCGTTCTTGGCGCACCCTCTGGATCCGCAGATGGAATTTTATCAACTATACCTCCAAATAGTTGGGAATAGAAGTGTCCAGCGCAGTTATACGACGCCTTCGTGAACCTGTCGAACATGATTTCTAACGCAGCTTTCATAATGTGGCTGAACATTGCGGGGTGCTTGAAGATCAACTTGGCCACAGACTCGTCCTCATCGAGTTCAACTGGCGGTTCTGCAAGATGTTTTCGTTTTATCCAGTGTAACATGTTCGGATCCCACCCCCTGCAGTTGGCCCTCCTCTGGTCATATTATAGAATTTTAGATTTCACAGGATTTCTGAAATCCTGTAAATTCTTGGAAGAATCCAGAAAAAAGACTCAGTCACGGGTGTGTGTCTGTGGGAGGGGGGGGAGGTGGCGGGGGGACTTGACACGGAAATGTTACACCGGTTTCAAGGATATTATTTCAAAGAATATCATTTCAAACACAAAATACGAAATTAAAGAAAATCTTACCGCCGTGTTTCCACATTGAACGAACCCAAGTTTCTATGTCAATTCTGTCCTCTGCAAAGAGAATTCACAGAAGTAATAGGAACCAGTGATAGTCTGGAAAAGACTCCTCCGCGAATAGACTTCAAAGCAAAAAGACATTTTTATCACACAAATCTTGCAGAGTACATACTAATGTAAGTGACTATTGGCTCTGTCAAATCGGCATTTGTAGTGTTGTGGATAATATCTTTGTAAATAGTGAAGGTAAAGTCTATACGAGTCAGCGTTTCGTTTACAAAATGCCGCAGTAACTTGGAGATTACATCAGGGATGCCAGTTTCTGTGGTGTTCTTCAAGTATTTCTTAAAATCTCCTAATCTGTAAGTGAAACAATTTTGGGTAAAAGGGGTAATTTACAATGCGTCATTGTTGTCGGGAAACAGTCTTTGCAAATTCTGTTTCTGGTAAACTCCGGACATGACACAGGACATAACTTATAGAATAATTCTGTACTGCAAACTTGCAAAATAATTCTGTACTGCAGTGGGCAAGGGGAGGGATCAAACTTTCAAAGACAATACGTCCCGAGATTAGTCGAAAAATGACCCAAATGCATCCACACATTACTTTTGTGTTGCCCCTTCTTAGTTTTTGGATTCGCTACTGCTGCCTTATTTTTAAAAATAGATCAAAGATGTGTTCTTACTCTGTTCGTATCTCGTTCACCATGTCCATAAATTCTGTTGATTTCTCATCGCACGAACCCTTTAAGGGCAGTAGCTGACCCAACACATCCTCCGATGTCATGTCTATGAATTCCAGGGTCAGATCGTCGATATTTAGATTTTTCGTGAATCCTTCAAATATATATCTGACCTCGGGACTCACCAGATCATTGCCTATTCAAGTAAAAATTCAAAAAGTGAAAACTTAAGTATTTACAGTTATTGTGTAAAATTGAGTGTTTATTCATTGTTGTTAACTCACGTTCTGCTTAAAATTTATGTGTTTTATACTTCAAAAGTCGTACCGTATTTTTGTGCAAATTGTTCCAGTACAGAGCCAAATATTTCCTTCAATGGTAGGTCAACGAAGTTGCCCGCGCTGTGGAGCATATCTAGGACATCAATTTCGCTAAATGATTCTGGTATGGGGAAGTCCTCCAGTTCCGACGACAAGTACTCCACCATCATGTCAGGAGTGGCCTCAAGTTTTTCGTATATTACGTCTGTTACGGAGGCTACAAAGTATGAAGCAAGTCCCTTAAGGTTGTTTCTGTCCCTAGATGGTTGGCAGTGTCGGTCAAATACGCAACATATGAAATATAACCTTTTAAAATTTGCCTTAGAAACGCAAATTTGCTCAAATGGGGGTGGGGAGTAACCTTTATTGCGACCAAAATTGTCGAAAAATTCATGAAATTGTTCAAAATATGAATTGACGGCCCTGCGGGTTCCAATACTTTGAATTAAGTTGATAGTGAAGATATTTCTGGGGAAAAAATATATTCACCTGCGAATAGTCGGGTCAGTAGTGTCAACTTGCATTCTAGACTTTCTGCTTTCAATGCGTCGACTGTAGATATCGTCAGCTCCTCGGGAAGCGGTATCACCACGTGGCTTGCTAAAGCGGATATTTTTAAACACTTTATTTGCGAACGTTTAGATTCGATTCGATGTAGTTAATTTACAGAAAATTAAGCGTGTGATAAGGTTGGCGAAAAAGTCGGGATGAGCTTTACTCTTTGGCTTTCAATTTTGGCATCATTACCTTTCAGAGCATTCAATGAAAAATCACGCAGCTAATCCAGTTTTGAAAAATATTTTAATAAAAATGAACAATTTGGTGCAATAGCAAGTCAAATCCTCTGTTCTGATTAAGTGTTTTATCGAACAATTATAGCAGAGAGACAGTTGGGAATTTGGTCACAGAACGGGAATTGTGGGGCTGAACTTCCAATTTGACAGCAATTACTTAACGCATCGTGATGAGAACTATTCTTAGAATAGTGGTTCGCATGGTATAAATTGTTCGCTCCCTTTCAGTCCACATTAGATAGCTCAAAAACGTAACATAAAGTGACTAAACATTCCAATTATTATGACTATGAACAACCAAATGACCATGGATCGTCTATTGAAATGTGTTGTTGTTGGAGATGGGGCTGTGGGGAAGACTTGCATGTTGGTTAGTTACGCTACCAATGAATTTCCCCGCGAGCACGTACCGACTGTGTTCGACAATTACGCAGTCACAGTGGTTGCGGCAGGAATTCCTTACACTTTAGGATTATTTGACACTGCTGGACAAGTAAGTAATTTCTTAATTTCAGTACTCGCTACGTTTTAACAAACTGGACCAGTATCAGATACATGTATATATTTTTCTCAGTCATCATCGTAAATTTTCCAGCTTAAAACTGGGAAAAATTCAGCATCAAAAATATAACCATGCATCATAAGTCCTTCCGGTTTTAAGCAAACAAGGTACTGACAGGAATTTCAGAAAGTAGCAATTTACTAACTCTTTGCACTTTTCTACTACACAGGAAGAATATGACCGACTCCGAATTTTGGCCTATCCGGGAACAGATGTCTTCCTGGTTTGCTTCTCTGTAATGTCACAGACTTCCCTGCAGAACGTTGTGGAAACCTGGGTGCCGGAACTACGTCACCAAGCTCCAAGAGCGCCGCTTATTTTGGTTGGGACAAAAACTGATTTGAGGGATAATACTACAGCACTGCAAGAACTTCAGAAGAAACGACAAAGACCTGTTACTTTCGAAGATGGACAAAAGTTTGCCAAAAAACACAAATTTGATGCATATGTGGAACGCTCAGCATTAACTCAAAAAAGATTGAAAAATGTTTTCGATGAAGCAATTTTAGCAGTTTTGTCCCCTAAAAAACCAGAAACTAAACACGGACATTTTTCATGCCTGAAGCAGTGTATCGGTCGATGAATTGGTGCAGCCTAAAGTTCACTGTACATTTTTAAGGTGCTAAATGTAAATATGTAAATGTAAATCTCATCTAACCAGATGCATTAACTGTGATAATTTAATTTAATCCTAAAATTAACTACTGATCCGAGTTGTGATTCCTACGTGCAAATACATTTCTTTTTAAAATATACATTATATATATGTGCAAGCTGTATGTTCCTGATGTTCTGAACTTTGAAAACACCGAAGTAGGATTTCCAAAACTAACTTAACAAACTTACTTCTTGTTTTCACAGAATTCCTCTTCAATGCCTGTTTTAGTTTCGATAATAGTGGCGAGATCTTTTTCTCTGCAATTTAAGAAAAAAACCATACCCATTACCAGCAATGAGCGGAAAAAAGTTTTTGAACCTTATGAATTTGTGGTGGAAAATCCTCACTGGTGATAGATACCCTTTACAGGAATATCTTTATTACTCATGCAACTTTCTGTGTTGATGTATAAAATTTTATTCAAAATAATCTGCTACTGCATTATATTTTGGAATTGTTTATTTGATTCCTACAAAGAAAATAGCTATACTCTTAAAAATAGTAATTAAATTACGATGTCAAATAATAAGGCTAATGATTTCTATGTGCACAAAGTTCATCTGAAAGTTTAGATGGCGCTGGCCGTTTTTGTCCATTCCCAGTAATGTTTCAAACTGACTGGAAGAAGTATCGCTGATAGCCAAGGGACTACTTTGATGAAATTCGTGCCCTTTCTCATCAG
This sequence comes from Haplosyllis leylae, assembly GCA_038406175.1. Lineage (NCBI taxonomy): Eukaryota > Metazoa > Annelida > Polychaeta > Phyllodocida > Syllidae > Haplosyllis > Haplosyllis leylae. The sequence continues at coordinate 2,883 of JBCAUG010035898.1, read as the reverse complement.
CAAATTATATTTGGCATGTGTTCAAGAAATTATATACTTGGTATTGAAGTATATTCACCTGCGGTGTGATGTTGGTGGCGGGTATCCCTCGTCAGCTCCTCATGGCGGTCGCCTTTCAATCTCCGCGCCTCCGCCGTAAAGGCTAATAATACCAGGGAAATATTTGCAAAACATTGAAAATAATTCGCGTAAAATTTCCATTAATATTCCATTAGTTTATAAAAAGATCAAAGAATTCCAGAAGAAAAAAATCCTTGAAGCGTTACAAACTAACCCCCTTTTCGGCCTCAAAATGTTCAATTCCTTCAAAGGTTTTCCTTGTGGACATTATCCGAAATAGTATATCGAAGTATTCCAAACACTTAATTTAAATACTGTGACATTTTCCTGGTTTTATTACTGAAAAACTTACCGAGCAGGAGGCATAAAAATAATAGCACTACTTTCATGCCCTTTCTTTGGTTGACTATTTCTTGCCAATGATCAGGGTCAAAATGATCAAAAACGTGCCCGCAGACCCTTTTATACATGACCTGTCAGCCACTGGTGTACTCAGTGCAATCGACCAAGGCGAAATGATTAAGGGGGTATGTCACCATTAATTTATCTGATTTTTTTTTGGTAAATAAGCTGTCGATGCATTTTTAGGTGAAGTTATCAAAGTGATTTGGGATATTTTGATCCAAAATACTCATGTTTTTGGTACGGTGTACAACAAAATATATATTATGGTTTGATCCTTTTCTGTAGTGTTGTAAAATGCAATATCCATCTCGGCGAATGATATAACTGATTTCAAGCTGGAAGCTGGATAGAAGAAGTTATTACTTTTTTGTAGCTAAAATGAATAATTTATCTTCATAAGTAATTAATCTTTTCGTAACTCTTGCCATACTCTTCTTGATTAGTACTGATTGCTTTTGCATTAAAATATCGATAAATTATCAATGCGTTATATATTTCTAATACCTTTGATGAATTAATTTGTGATACACCTCCCCGTCCCCCAAAGCATGGAATGTTCACGCTTGACATCAATATCATCTGGGGTTGTGATTGACTTTACTACTCAATGAAAGCGTGAATGACCTGGAAATAGGAATTCTGAAATAATCATGCAAATTTCGAGACGAACATGTTAAAATAGGTACGTAAAAATTTTACTTTAAAGAAATTAAGTTTTAGTGGGTTATTTTCCGTTGAAAATTGAAACGATGCTTTTGACAAGTATGAACTGTGCATAGTTTGGGCAATCATTTGTATCAGTGTTACACGTATTATTTTTGAAACGGATCAAAAGCTTTGAGTTTGTGATAGGACTTGCACTGTCATAAAGAATAAATGAATAATTTCCAGGGACACATGAAGCAAGTTGCAACCACAATTCAAAAACCAGTATTTAATAATAGCTACCATTGGTGAATTCAAGGAGGTACAAGAGTCAAACTTTTTTCGTTTGTAAAGCAGTTTTCGGGGTAAATTGGCCAAAATATCAAGTTGGCGCTCCCATCTGGTGAATTCTGGAGCCACCACTGGCTACGTTAGATTTTATGCAAATAGAGATGATGCCTATAAGCACGAAAATCATGATTACATAGCCCCACTTGGACAGAGTCAAATGAAACGAAAAACAAAGTGACCAGTTTTGTGGTCAAAATTTGGAGAAAGCATGACAGATAGCATAAGACATTTCCTTTCAGTTATTTTTGAATCATTTTTTGATGTTGTTGGTCAGGCTGCCTTAACAAATGCAAAATTTCTCATCATTTCTGATAATAGAAGGTATAACCGTTGTTCTTCTACTTAGAAGAGCAAACGTTACCCCCCAACTCTGAGGCTGAGATTTATTTAGCAATTCTTTATGGGCATAGTTGTTGCGTAATGAACTTGAATAACCCCATATTATCATAGTATTGCCGTCAGAATAGTAACATTTCCATTATTTGTTGTTCTCAGGCGGAATAACGACTTGAACTTCAAAGCCAATCAATGCACTGCAGCATATAAACGTTTCATGTCAGGCTTCAAAAACGGACTGACATTCGTAAATGTCATGTGAAAATAAGTGTCTTAATTGGACATTTAATGAAGCAGTGGTTTCATTCCTCAAAATGCATTTGAGCTCTAATCGGTGTGATGCGAGAAAATTTGCTGCAAGAAATTAGGCTTAAGTTAAATTCAGTGTGTGTGGCTCGGAGATCTTAGAACAGATGTATTATCTCATTGTTACCAATTAAGTTTCATCACAGGGACTTCAGTAAGTGGTCATTACAAGAAAGGAATAGGTGACAACCAAACGTGACCTGCAGTTCAACTTCCTTTCTGGTACGAATTCTGTATAGCAGAAGATATTTGTGATATTTTTTGAACACATAATGTTGTGCAACAGAAACAAAACAATTTTACCAAAGAATCCTCTGATTCTAAATTTTTTGGCAGGAAAGGTTATTAATTTGGTTTGTTATCTGAGAAACGATCATTATCGCTTTTTATGAAATGATGTTTTGTCAATTTGTGCTTTTCAGTCATGTAGATCTTCAGTTGCATCTCAAAATTATGAGGCATTGTGTAGGATAAATACAATGGAACAATTAATGTTGGACTGCATGTAAGAAATCGAGGTCGTTAGAAAAGTTACAAGTTATTTCAGCTGCTACTTTTGGTCCTCATGTATTGGTTTGGTGCGTGATCTACTGTTGGAGAATTCACAAATCTACAAATCATACCTTTTAAAAAGCCATGAGGAAAAATTTGAATATATTCTAAACAAGAATGCCTTTCAGTCGAAGGTGTACCATCTGCATATCACATAGATCACAAAAACATTTACAAATAGAGAAACAATTGATTTCCTTTCATTTGACCTTGATACTGAGTAACCTT
>JBCAUG010035887.1:0-10077 GCA_038406175.1 Haplosyllis leylae | reverse complement strand
CACATTTTGAACAATTTATAATCTTCTGTACTAGTTTGTTGATGGCATAGTGAATTTGCTGATGCAGTAATTCTCTCGCTTTTCATCCACGTGTCCAACGTGTAGATGTTCCCCCTGCAGACGGACACAGCTCGGAAGGAAGATGTTAAACGGTCGAAGCCAAATGGATTTGAGGACCGAACCTTCATCAACTGAAGCCAAGTGTAACCCATCTAGAAATAGATCAGCAATAAAGATTGTGCTGCCGTCTGTGCAGATGCTCCACAGACGAAAAGATTGCCCCATCTGCTGTTCATCCAGTAGCCATCTCAGCTTCCCTCCAATCATCTCTGTCGCTTGGACACAACGATCAGATAAACAATTCAGAATTAGACATGGGGTGCCGTCGCCGGTCTTAACGTAACATATGTCTCCCGTAGAAGATCTGCCCATCCTCATCGAATGAGTGCTGCGCAGTCTCCACTTCTCGGAATCCGTGTTCAGAATATGGACGTTCTTGAAGCCATCCACAGAAGGCTGCTCTGCTACACAGGCAACACTTCTCTCATCTATCGCACACAGATGCAATTCTTTTCCCTCTTTAAATTCGTACACGACACTTAATGATTTTTTCGCAAGATTCGACAAAATAATTTGGCAGTTAAAAGTGGAAGCAAAATACTGCTGATCTGATATTGCTACGAAAAGTATAGATAGAGAGTTGTAATCAGTTGGCAAGAAGAGAGAAGGCTTGTTTATGCCTGGGTATGTGATGTATAAGGAAGGGTTTCCCTGTGTGGAAGATACTGCAATGGAGCCTGATTCGGATACGGAAAAGGTTTTGTACAAAACGGCTTCCATTGAATCAGGCCAATCAATCTTCATCGTTTCGTGAAGGGATATTGCAGGCGTGTCTTCAGCCTCAGGTTGCCCTGTCGATTCAGTGTGATGTTCAGGCCGTTCCATCACTTTGCTGCGTTCATAAACTACCTGAAGAATATGTTTAACTGGGGTCTTCAGTCACTATTTGCAAGAACTGATAGCAAAGTATATCAAAATGTACTTCTATTTGAGTTAATGTAACAAACACTAACAAGTTCTATTCACTTCAAAGACACATATGAATTCACCAAATTTACGTCACAATAATTACACAAAACGCACCTCAGACATGATTTCAGAGCTGTGTTTCGTCACGACGTCAGAAGGTGTGGTGTCCCGTTTCATCTCCCGTAACCCTGGTAACAGCCCTGTTTCCGGAAGGCTGGCAACGCCTTCAGGAGGATAAATTCTTAGCTGAGGCTCAACTCCTAAACGGTCATACGAATTAAACATTTGCTCCTAATAAATTTAGATGAAAAGCTTAAAAATTAAATTTACGTACCTAATTTCAACAGTAAATTTTCCATCTTTGACATCACAGATTTGTTCCAAGATTTATATGTAAGTTGCTGTGCTGAGTTGGATGTTAGACAGAGCAACGTGAAGACCAGACTTCCGCTTTCAACAGCAACTACCTTGCGGCGAGAGTTCTCCAACGAAGATAATACTTCCTGCCAAGCAGTGACGACATCAGGCCTGCAGTATTCTCCCAGGAGTCCAAGGTCGAGTTTATCACGATGTAGAAGAAGCTTTTGGATGAAGCCCAGCACATATTTCTGGGTTTCAACTGGTGCAGTTAGGTCACCGAAATCAATGCCAAATTTGACGGCTGTGTCAATCTGTTCCTGGGCAACAACAGATCTGCTGTTGAGTTCCACTTTCAGTTGAACACATGATGTGTCTGAAGAGATTGTTTATCAAGTAAGAAAAGCGAGTGATAATATACATGTTATGCTGTTTTCACAAGAACAATTTTAATTCTTTCAACCAAAGTGTCAGGTTCAATAATTAAGCAAGTATCTCTTTGGAAATTAAGTTATCCTCGTTTGGTTTCTTCCCTTTGGATAAGCTGTGAAAATTCTTTTTTCCATTCTTCATTGTTTTCTTTGTTTAAAACGAAATTAATTTGTGACTCTGGGTGTGAGTCTTCTCTTTGACATCAACAGCAATTTGCTTTTTTGCTACTTCGAATTAAATTAGAAATTATAATATCTTACCACAAATAATTCTAGTGAAATCCAGATGAGTCTGGGTGATTTTTGTGTCAAGGAGAAGTTGTTCTCTCAACACGTTTGCTGTTTGCTGGGAATCTTCTGGTTTCACTAACTTTCTGATGACTTTGTCTTTCCATGTTTCTTCGTCTGACTCAAGGGATGATTCCTGCACAATGGATTCATTTTGTGCAATTTCTTCCAAAACGGATGCCATTCCAGAATGAGAAGAGACCAAGACAGGGACTCCCGCTGCAACAGCTGAGAGAGCTTCAGTACCGAACAAGGGAGAATTAGGCTTCAGAGGAAGAATGAACAGATTGCTTTTTCTCATGTGGGCTTTCAATCTTTCCAGAGTTTCTGGAGTATCTGGCTGAAAATTAAGTGATCGTCCCTTGGATCCTTCCCTTTGAAGAAGCTCTGAAAATTCCCTTTTCCATTCATCTTTGTCTTCTTTGTTGTCACTTAGTAATGTAAAGTTAGTTTTAACACCGTCAAAGTCGAGAATGTGTTTAGATGCGTTTGAAAGAGATGCAACAGCCAGAGGAAAATCCAGTCCATTAATTTCTAGGTCTTTTCTGTCCCCCGTCATCAAGTTGACAATTTGAGTGCCACGAACTTTATTTCCGTGTACTTTACCTCGACCGACATTGAAGAGCTCCACCGGAAATGCTGGTATGTACAACTTGTGCATAGGTTGTTCTTCAGGGGGTAAAGACGCAATGGAGGACCATATTTCCGATTCTACTTCTTTTCCAACAGAGAAGATGAAATCTGAATCGCTTAACCATTCCAGCAGTGAATCATCATCTACGTCTCCCGAAGTTGTCTTGGGCAGTCCATGAACAAGCAGAACAATTTTTGGTTTCTTATCTCTGTGCAAATACATGTCCTTGAAATTGAAAGATCCATTCGCCAGATAAGGCACATGGCCAATGATAAAATCAAAAGTATCTTCCATAAAAAGGTCAAGATAGTAGGCACCCGTTGACTGGTCTAGCCATTCTCTATTGGGCTTCTTCTTGGGTCCCCTGGGCTGCTTGGCTCCTTTCAGTTTCACTTTATATTTCTCTGCATCTCTTTTTTCATCATCCTTGATGTATTTGTCATCCTCCACTACGGCACAAGTGATTTTAATTTTTTGCCCATGTGGATCTACTTTTCTTAAATTGTCAACCAGAGATTTGTTGACAGTTGACAAACCATAAGTGTCAAACTGCCATTTTGTGGCCAAAAGGAGAAAAGAAATCGGATTTTCTGGGTCCTCTATGAAAAGGTTTTCCTCCTTTTTCTGCAGACCCTCCTCTGAAGAAACCTCGGCCATAATGAAGAATATTCACATTAAGCACTACCTAAAAAATATAGTACAGTAGTCAAGATCAACGAGCAGTTGGAGAAATGTTCTTGCAAAGTGGAAAATTATAGACAGAAGTGTCTACCAAGTAAGTAACATTTACTGAAATCGATCCGATGTTATCTTTTACAAACACTCTGTTAAGAGAATTGAATGTTTTCGAGTCCATTTTTCAGTTTGAAAAACAAAAACTCAATTGTAAATTTAATAAAACTAACGATAGAAAACTCGTTTAACAAATAACAAAATTTTACCTGTGTCTTGAATAAAGATGTAATAAACTGTTATCTGTAAATGGTAAGTATTGTAGAGTATTACACAGTATTAGTGTAAAGTATCATCACTCAAATTAAAGTACACTGATGGCGATTAAGGATTCTCCATATCTTAAATGAACACATTGTCGCGGTTAGCTCATTGTGACAAAAGTTTCAAATACGAACGGTAAAAAAATAAATGTACCAATTATATTACATTTTATCGATAAAATCAGGAAACAGAGAACAATGGAGTACTTGTTTCTGAATCATCTTTAGATTTCATGACGTTTTACGAACAAACGCACGCTGTGGCTGTATTTGTCAAGTGACGTAGTTGGTTCACCTCACGATTGAAGAAACATCTGGTAGTGTAGAATTACTGCCTAAACAATTAAGTTCAATAATCGAAAATAGATGCCCACATCTATTATAAAATTCTGCCATATCTTCTTTATATTTTTACCACCGACGTTCGCAGTACGACGAGAAGGTAATGGTTTCAGTTTGTTTGTGTACCCGGGCGCTACCCCAGGCTCTGGTCTCAGGTCCTTGTCAGGGGGTACCCTGGCTAGGACAGGTATACCCCCCCCCCCAGCCAGCATAGGGGTACCCCAGCTGGGTCAGGATACCTACCCAAGGACAGGTTACGCCACGGGCGGTATACCTCTTGCAGTTTCCCATAGGAGGACAGTCTTGTACATATTTGATTTAAAATAAAAATTAAATTGTGTCAAATTTATACCGCATTAAAAAAATTCTGTGCAAACACTCAGTCTACAATACTTTATTTATTGGTCTGAAACTTGAAATGTTAAAATTCAACAAGTGTCTAATCTTCATGGAAATCATTACTAGCTTTTTTGGGGTGCGCAGTACTAGGGCTAAGTCAGGGTGATGAGCATCCCCTTATGTTAAAATTCAGCCATATAAGGTCATGCAAGGAAAGGTGTGTCAGGAATACAGAATTTCCAATGGGTCCAATCTGTTTGTTTACCCTGCACAGCCGCTATCTAGGAAAGCAGGAAAACGCATAGAAAAAGCCAGTAATGTTAGGCTAAATAAACTCAGGACAATTTCACAGAAGATTTTAGAGATGCACATTTTCAAATTTCATGATCAATACAGTTTTATTCACATTGAAAGCAAAGATACATATTCCAGGGAGAAAATTAGTATGATTAAAGTATAACCAGAAAATGATATTAATATCTCAATCGATGTTATTTACATCCAGAAAGATTACCGCGATTAACTTTGAAAGTATGATGTTTGATCAATTGAGGTGGGATGAGATGAAGAAATTTTGAAAATGCAGAAAGGAATGATATTCTTCTTCCTTTGATGTGTAAGAGCCTGAGCAACTTAAAGCCTATCTTGATCCTCGACAAAATGAAAGTATACAAATGAAAGACAAGCAGACATGGAAGTAGTGAGAGGCCTTAAAGTTGTCTTATCTTGTGTCGCTTAGACCTTGTGTTTTTCGTTCGTCTCATATTCTTCACTTTTTCTGTACACGCCAAATGACATTTGTCACATTTTAACTTCAACAGGTACGAGAACAAAATAATTCCTATCCAGACCATGCAATTCCACTGATTTTTAACACACTTTATTGAGAGTAAATCGCCAAACAATCCAAGAAATTTCTATTCTTTAGAATTGACAATCAAATTACCTGAAGCAAACAACGTCTGTACAACTTTGATGAATACATTTTGTAGATCTATTATAATAAGCCATTGGTTAAAATTTTGAAATACGTTGCGACAAATTATTTTTGTGCAAAACCATACCTCACCACTGATACACACACAAACATTACTTGTTTTTGTGGTAGTTTTTGTGGTCGTTGTCATTAGCAAATGGCATCCATTATCATATGGATTGTTGTGATTTTAATGAATAGAGACCGGTCAGTTAACTGGTCGAGCGTCAGGAGGCGTAAGTGTTAAAAAAGCTAGTAATGAGGTCTTTTCAGAATTCATGTTTATGCTTCTGTTCTAAGCCACAAGAGGTTTGATGAACTTGCTGATACAGTAAGTGTCCTGCCTCTCGTTCAGATGGCCAACGTACAGATGTTGTCCCTGCAGACGGACACTGGTCGGATAAATGATACCAAAGGAACGGAGATAGAAGGAAGTAAGAACTAATCCATCCTCCACTGACAGCAGTTGCAACTTGGCTTCACCAGCAGTAATGACAAAGACTGTGCTGTCATCTGACTCAGGAGTAGACACAAAATGCCATCGGGTGTCTTTACAGAACACATGTCAGAAATTTTTCCGCTTGCTGTCAGCGGTATTGTGTCGTTTAGAGTAAACTTCTCTGAATCCATCTTCATCATGTAAATCTTGTTGAAATCGTCAGAGGAAGGTTTCTGTCCTCCACAAGCAATGGTTCTCTCATCAACCACCCACAAGCACCACGAAGATACATTGGCTGACTCAAACACAACACTTTGCGTGTTTTGTACCATATTCCACAACTGAATCTTGCCTTCAGAAGCAGCTGCTAGATATTCCTGATCTAATACTGATATAAGAAGTGCTGACGTATATCCATCTTCTTTGCACAGAATAAGGGGAGGCTTATCGGTGCCTGGGTACATGATGCAGAGTGTGGGATTTGACTTCGTGGATGCGATTGCAACAGTACCTAACGATTCTGACACGAAAAGCGTTGTGTAGAAAGGACTGAATACTGGATCTATTTTGATATGGTTTACTTCCATAGTTTGACAAAGGTTCATGTTCTGAATGCCTCCTATCTCAGGTAGGCGCTCGAACCATTCTATCACTTTACCAGGTCTATAAAATATCTACAGAAAAAATTTAAATGAGAGTTTTGCTAGTACTATTTCTCAAAACAATCTAAGAAATGTATATTTTAGTGACATTTTAAAAATGCCTATTCTGTAACTGTTATACGAGAATTTAAGGTCAATGCAAAGTACATATGTATTTCACCTCAGATGCATCAGAGCTGTGTTGTGTCAAGGTCTCGTAGCCTTCAGACTCTGTTTTGTGGGTTGACTTCATCTCCCGTAACCTTAGTGGCAGTTTCGTTTGGGGATGTACTTCAGCATATTCAAGAGGATGAATTCTTAGCTGTGCCTCAACTCCTAAAAGGTAATACAAAAAAGAGAAATAAGTTACCCTCTGCCGAAAGTTGTAGACCATGTCGCAAAAATTTAATTGAATATTTATTCGAACTGACCTATTTTCTTTGTAAAATTTTTCATCCTCAAAGTAAAGGATTCAATCCAAGAATCCTCTTGGAGCTGTAGCTCAGAACCGATAGTTGGACAGAACAGTGTGAAGATGAGACTTCCGCTCTGGATGTTTAGCAGCTTCCGGCTTGAGTTTTCTAGCGTAGACAAAGCTTCCTGCCACATAAGGACCACATCGGATTGAAGATAATCTACAATTATTCCAGTTTCAAGCTTTTCTCTTAGTAGAAGAAGATTTTTCATGAAGGCTAGAACATATTTCTTTGCTTCCACTAGTGCACCTGGATTGCCGAGATCAACAGAAAATTTGACCGCTATGTTGATGTGTTCCTGACTAAGAACAGAATCACTGTCGAGTTCCACTTTCAAATTAACACACGATGTGCCTGAAAAGAAAGTCAGAAATACGTTTAGAAAAGTGATGAAGCATAATTTCTGTGTGGGTCACAGAAATCTTTCTACTGATCAATTCTGAAAGATTAGTAGTAAAATATCTTACCAGTAAGTGTTCTTGTGAAATCCAGATGAGTCTGGGTAATATTTGTGTCGAACAGAAGCTGTTCTCTTAGTCTGTTGGCTGTTTCCTGTGATTCCTCTGGCCTCAATAACTTCTGTAGTATTCTGTCTTTCCATGTTTCTTGGCCTGATTCCAGCGATGTTTCTTGGACAATGGACTCATCTTGTGTTATTGTTTTTAGGAATGTCCCCATTCCGGAGTGAGATGACACCAGGATAGGAACTCCTGCTGCCCCAGCGGACAAAACTTCAGTGCCAAATAATGGCGAATCTGGTTTCAGGGGAAGAATAAACACGTTGCTCTTCCTTAGGTGCGTTTTCAGTTTTTCAAGAGTTTCTGCAACATCTGACTGGAAGTGAAGTGAATGGCCCTTGGTCATTTCCTTCTGGATGAGCCCAGAAAATTCTTTTTTCCATTAATCTTTGTCTTCTTTATTCTCGGTGAGTAGAACAAAGTTTGTTTTAACATTGTCAAATTCCAATATGTGTTTGGAAGCTCCAAAAGTGGAAGCAACAGCCAATGAAAAGTCCAGTCCGTTTATGTCTAAGTCCTTTCTGTCTCCGGTCATCATTGTTACATTTTGAGTTCCACGGATTTTGTTTCCTTCTGACGTCTCACGGAAGAGATGGAAAAACTCCAAGGGGTAAGCAGGAATGTATAACTTGTGGATGGGGCGTTGTTCAGGTGCTAACGATGTGATGGATGAAACTATTTCCGCTTCTACTTCTTTTCCCACAGAGAAGATGATGTCTGACTCAGAAAGCCATTCAAGCAAAGAGTCTTCATCAATGTCTCCATCAATTGTTCTCGGAAGATCATGGATTATCAGTACGACTTTAGGTTTAGCTTCAGTTGCAGCATCTCTGAGGTTCAAGCACCCATTTGCTAAATAAGGCACATGGCCTATGATAAAATTGAACTTTGTTCCCCTCATTAAATCTAAGTAATAAGCTGCTGCACTACTGCCAAGCCATTTAATGTTTGGTTTCTCTTTGGAACCCCTGGGTTGTTTTCCTCCTCTTAGTTCAACTTTGTATTTCTCTGCGCCCTTCCTTTGATCATCTTTAATGTTTTTCTCCTCTTCTAAGACAGCGCACGTGATTTTGATTGTATTTCCCTCTGGATCCACCACCCTCAGATTATTGACAAGAGATTTGTTGACAGTTGACAAACCGTAAATGTCAAACTGCCATTTTGTTGCCAAAAGGAGAACTGAGATGGGATTGTCTTCTTTGTTAAATTCGTCTGGGTTGTCTAGTACGTCTTCTGGAAACGCCTCAGCCATTGTTCTCAAAAACCATGTCCAGGTAAAAAAGGAATAAAATGCAAAGTAAGTTCAAACGAACCAACAACTCAAATAAATCAATTGGATCAACGTGTGGGGCAGGGGCAGGAGGGTAGGCTATGCAGATTGGGCGGGGGGTGGGGGGCAGGAGCAAGGAGTAAAAGTCCCCTTTCCCATGATGCAAAAGGACCGTACCCCTCCTGTGGACAGAATTACAGACCTGGCTGAAAACATAACCTGCATGCAGACTTTGTGTGGGAGGAGTCGACATTTATTTGAAAACCCTTTGGGACGGACAATTCCCTTTCGGTAATGTCATAAAAAGAGCCCAAAAATCCTTTACGAGGCAATAGAACTTACCACGAGTGAAATATTTTAGGTTAAAATGTTATGAAACAAAATGGCTTCCTTCTCAATGTGAATGTCAAAAGTAGGATCCTAATAGATCAAGGTACATTGACAGTTAAGGACTCGCACCATCTTTGATTGTGTCGAGAAAATGTACAGTAACACGAATGTTTTCATATTTTATTCCAGCCCTGTAACCTGTAGTTTAAACATTTACAGAAATAATTATCCAACAACAGTTATGGATTTTTTTTTAAAAAAATGAGAAAAGTAATGTATTAACATTTCTAAGCCGATCCAAAACCGTAATTAACACCCTTATCCGTTATCTTCCATTGTACAGCAGTCGTTTGTATGATTTATGTGGTATTCATTTTAGACAAAACGCACTCCAAACAAATCATATTCAGTGCATTTTAGTAGTATTATGTACAAAAATTAATATGGCAAATGATAAATAAAAAAAATTTAATTGTAAATTTTAAAAAGCTTACTTCCAGGTAAAGTTGTTTTGTCTTTGTTCATGGATTCGGTAACAGAAACAACTTCATTTTGAATAAAACGTCTCTACATTGTTCGCACATGATTTTGTGTGGCCTGCACCGTCGCTTCGTATGGGGGGCACATTTCGGCTTTCTGTCCGACTGCTGACACAGAGCGATCCGTCACCGCCCATCATAACGCTGACGGGAAGCACCTTTGATCTTTTTTTGACAGGCAGTGTTTTGGCCATCAACATGTTTATGGCGGTGGCAGTAACAGACAAGCTGGATGTAAACAGGTCTCAATACAGTTTTTGTCAGGTCTTGAAAACGAATCGTGTGTGATGATTGGTTCACCTTTCTTATTCATATCGTCCGAAAGGAGTACGCCTGTTTATGGAATTAAATAAGTATCGCCATTTAGAAATACAAAATCGAAAGAAGAAAATAATCATATAAATTTCAAAATTCTGTCATATCGTCTTTATTTACACATATTTTCACTAGAAATAAAGATTAAAATGTGTAAA
>JBCAUG010035876.1:0-10077 GCA_038406175.1 Haplosyllis leylae | reverse complement strand
TCCATTTTCCTCTTGGCTAGAGGCCTGAGAAGCCCCCATCTATCCCCTTGCTATGGGCCTGAGTCCCCCCTAGACAGACCCCCTGGCTATGTGTATGGTTTGGGGCACCCCCCCAGACAGATCCCCTTTGACAGACCCCTGGCTACGTGTATGGTTTGGGGTACCCTCCCCCCTGTGGTGGACTGACAGAAAAAGTGAAATTATTACCTCTTGTACTACATACACGGTCGGTAAAATCTTAAGGTAGTTCTTTGGGACCATGATGTCAAAGCCATGTGTTCACTTAGAAATGTAAAAAGCCAAACCTCACTGAACACTAACTGTATTGTCAGTCCATTTAACCCAATTGAACTGTGATCAATGGCAAGGTCAGTTAGTCAATTGCAATGCATTCTCATAGCCAAGTGAACCATGGAAACTTTTAAGGAGACTTACCAATACTTTAAATTGATGATAAAACTGTAAATTATAAATAAAAGGAGAGTGACGTTATCAAACATTTTCATCTAAAATATATTCATTTCATATTTGAGACAGTTACCATTGATTTCAGTGGCAGTTTGGTCTTTGTAGTGAGATTACTCAATAATCAGCTTAAAATTTGACAAAATGTCTTATGACATTATTTTCTTAAAATGACTGGTGTTAAATCTTTGAATGGTAGGTCCCAAAGAACTACCTCAACAGAAAACCCTGAGTGGTTTCTTGCTACCCCCCCCCAACTAGATAGAGCTGAAAACTGAAATATCCTAAACTAATCTGCAAACCAAGGACACTGGAAACAAGGGAGCCAAGGCCAAGAAACCTAGAAAGAACAAAACAGAGAACCAAGCTACAGGAGCAACTGTAAACAAACAAGAAGGTCAACCAGATGCAATAACCTGTCACATGTGCAACCAAGTATTCACTGATTAAAATGCCAAAATAATATGCTGTGATTGATGTGAATATTGGCATTGTATTAAATGTGCCAACATCTCAGAAGCAGGATACACATTCTTAGCAAGTCAAGATGCTGAAGCTGTTGCCTGGTATTGTAGACCATGTAAACTACCAGCAAAAACTGCAGTCCTGGAGGAAAAAGCATTGAAGACAGGTGCAAGGAATATATGGAAACAATCGACCAAAGGATGAAGGCAATAGAGTCAAGTATTCAAAAAAAAGCAGAGCAGACAACAGAAGAACTACAAAAAAGATTGAGGATATAGAGAAGAAAATTGAAAGCATTGAAGAAGGCAAGGAAGTGAGAAAGTCAAGGGATGATATAATGGATACTCCAGAAAAGAAAACAGTGGAAGAAGCAATAGAAAAACAACTAAGGGATAGAGATAATGAGCAGAAGGACAGACAAAACAGGAGAAATAACATAATTATATTTGGACTCCCTGAGTCAAAAGCAATAGAGAATGAACATAGGAAGGAAGAAGATATTAAGCAAATAGTTGGCCTGTCCAAGACAATATGTCAAGAAAACATCACAGAGGAAGCAATCAGCAAGGTAATCAGAATGAGGACTGACCACTATTAATCACACTGAAGGAAGAAGAAAAGAAAAGACAATTATTCCAAAACCTCAACAAAATTAGAGATGCAGGAGAACCATTTAGCAAAGTGATTGCCACTCATGATCTTACTAAGAAACAAAAGGAGGAGATAAAACAAATGGTAGAGCAGGCAAAGGAAAAAGAGAAGGAGGATCAGTCAAGGGAATATATATATTGAGTAAGGGAACCACCAAGGAGCTGGTTTATAAAGAAGATACCAAAAAGAAAGTAAAGAAAGATCAAAGCAAGAAGGCAGAAAAATAGCTCAAACATTAAAGAAATTAATTTATACCAAGACACCAACAATAGAACAACTAGGAAATATGATCATGAAATAGTGAGCTGCATGCCAAAGCAACATGATAGCAGCTCAAGTCTACCAACTCAAGACCATCACCTGAAGCTGTACAAACAGCAGAGAACATATGCAACAAATCTAATCACAAGCTACTGGCAGTCTCCCAGACAATATTGTTCAAGCACCAAACACCAAGATATTTGAAAGCAGACTGGACCAACACTGAAAGGAGTATGCAGGAAAATACAACTTCAGACAACTACAGCCCCATTACTAAGGACTAAACCATACAGAAATCAATATAGAGGGAACTGTAGAAGAGCCAGAAATATAGGCTAACACCTGCTTCTGGAATGCTATCCTGTACGATCCTGTACTGAAGCTAAAGACTCCACAAATTCTATTATAATGAATACAGCATGTCAACTATTCCAGAGAATTTAAACACTCTAGCTTTTACATGCAAACACTAATTATTCTACACTGTAATAAAATTACATAGCACGAAATATGAGGTAATTTACACCCGTAAATACAAATAAGTTTGAAAGCACTTTCGCAAGCCATTTTTTCTTACCTCCCAGCAGATGTTGTCACATTTGTTTTAATAGGTAAACTAACTAGATCTAGTTCTAGCTTTTAAGCATAAGCCAAAACTTGTTTACGGTATTTCAGAACGGGATTTTTTTTACCTTGGCCAATATTCATGACAACTTGTTATATGTACAGAGTAGTAATTCATAATAGTATTTTATTGGATATTTGATCGTTAGTTTCTTAACTGGTGATAAGGATCTAGATTATCGCTCACTTAAGTACGCGGACAAACTCAAAACTTGTTGACATATATTAAAACGGAAATGGAAGATCGCTCGAACAACGATGGATGACATGTAGAGGTGATTGTATTTAATATTGATATAGTGACATGTTCACAAAGTAAACATGGAAGAAGAAATTTCAGATAATGAAGCGAAAGTCCGTGAGAGAACAGAAGAAACAAATACTCCTTATAAGCAGTCTTCGATCGATATGGATAGACACCAGAAAGCCAAAGGGGAAAGACTTAAAAGGCTTTTGGGAAATGCCTCAGAAAGTGTTTCGTCAACTTAAGCGGTATCAGCGGAGAAATCAAACTTGGAGAAAAAAATGCGACCAAAGATGAAGGCAGCATTAAAAACTAAATTCCGTTCACATAATTCAGAAAGTGACAAGACTGAATCCACGCTAATTTTTGAGGCTTGCTTGCTAAACTGTGTATTGTGCACTAAAAACTTCAAAGAATTGGTGGACCTTGAGTCTCACGTTAGATCACATGATGAAGTGATACATTTTTCTCTTGTTCTGAAACCTTTGGTGAGTAAAAACTAGATGAAATTACATCATTGAAATAACAGCAGTCAGAATTGGTGATGGAGTAATTGCGATCCCATGGTCATAGGTATTCTAAGTAGAGGAATCGCATAAATTGTACAAGTTATTTGAGAACTTTATTATGTATCAAAATAATATAATATCGTATCGATTGGGAATAAGTATATAACATTTGGTGTCTTGAAGAACTCAACTTTTTTCACAGGAAGGAATTAAACAGGAAAGACCTGAAAAATCACCTGGGGAACCCGTCGAGACCAACTGGTTGCGAAATAAGAAGAAACCATTCTCGAAATGCGGTGGGAATTAATTTTATACTTTCTTCATCAAGTTAGGTTATTTGTGTGATGAAGTTGCAGTGACTATGAAGTATCACATATGTAAATTTTTAAATAGATCTATTATTGTAGAAGTAGCAAAGAAGAGTGATCAGTACAACGTCGTCGAATCTACAGAAACTGTTGTTTCAATAGAACTAGCTAAAGGTTCAGTGGAGACCGGTAGAGATGATGCCAACAGTGGTGCTGTATCAGTACAAGATTTTTCAGCTTCGGATATCTTAGAATTAGCTAAAGGTTCAATGGAGACTGATGAAGGTGATATCAACGGTGTTGCTACATCAGTACAAGATTTTCCAGCTTGGGATGGTATCTGTGACAGAGAAAGGAGCAGAAAAAGCAGAGGTGATAGAAAGAAACAAATTGCCAGTACGTGTGCTGTCTCTACATATTATTCCGATCCGATTAAATGAAAAGGCGATATTCACATTGTTTAAAAATTTACAATATTCGGTATATTATTTTCTTGTTTGACTTGCATACTCTTTGTTTCAGTATCTGCTGTCCTCTATTTATTTCTAGAGCTCAGTTATGTGCTAATGAAACGTAAAACTCGCGGCAGGCCTAGTCATGCTCTCAAATGTCCAGAATGTGACGAAGTGATAAAATCCAAGTTGGCAATGATACTGCACTACAGAACAGCTCACAGAAGACGCGGTCACAACACCAAGACTACGTGCGATGTTTGCGAGGAAAATTTTGCTTCTGTGAAAGTACTGAAGTGAGTATGAGATAATTTGAAAACTTTAATCAAATAAAATATTTGTCAAAAGGGCCTTTCTGGAATTGCAAACATCAGAATTCTGCTTCGGATGTTTATTGCCAGTTCTCACCTCACATTTTATTTTAGAATTGTCAGATGTAATCTATTTCAGGGAGCATTTGAATGAAAAGCATGACCTCAATTTGTCGGCTCATAACAAAATATACAAGTGTACTTTCTGTGACGAATTCTGTGATCGCAAATCGTCCCTACTGATGCACAAAAAAACAGTTCATCCTGGACAAACAAACTACATGTGTGATGACTGTGGCAAAAAATGCCACACACCATCAGAACTAAGCATACATAGGCGAATGCACACAGGTAAACATGTACCCTCGGTGTTCAATCCAAATGTTGTCTTGGGAAGGTACCAGTGAGCATTGCCATTTAACACTTTCGTAGTGAATTTAATGGCTACTGGAATGCACCGGTGTTTTCATTTCATAACTGGGATCACCTTTTTGGACTGAATATGGACCTGTTGATACAGTTACCATTGCTAATGGATTATATTAAAGGCTTGAAGTAAACCCATCTGTTTTTTGCATTTTAGGCGAGAAACCATACCAATGTGACCAGTGTCAAGCAAAGTTTAGGTTTACAAATTCACTCAAGGAACATATGCGGCTTCACACCGGAGAACAGCCATTTCAGTGTGACATTTGTGGGGCTAAATTTGCACGACAATGTAACAAAAGGCGGCACATGATTTCACACACAGGAAAGGTAGCAATATATTTGTGTTTTTATTTGAGCTATTTCCTTCATATTCATATAAAATATGAAGAACTGATTCCATCCCAAAGTCGCTGTTTAACTTTCAACTTGTTTTCCTGGTTTGCGTTGAAGTAATTATTTCTTGAATGGAAGTTAATGTACAAATTTGAAGTGTTGGTCTTATCGTTTATATTTTTCAGTTTTCGCACAGTTGTGAATATTGTGGTAAAGGTTTCAATGATGTGGGGCCTCTGAAAATTCACATTCGTATGCATACAGGTGAAAGACCATTTCAGTGTGACATGTGTGAAATGAAATTTGTCACAAAAGGTAGGAGTATAAACAAAAATTGTTTCAAAAGCACAGTTTGAGTAAAGTGTCAAGTATTAAAACACTTCTTTTTCTCTGTTTCAGCCCAGATGCAATGTCACAAGGCAAAACATACCCAGATACGATCTTACTTGTGTCAAATTTGTGGTGCTGCCTTCTTGTATTCTGTTGATTTACGAAGACATACAAAGATACACACCGGCATACGGAATTACAAGTGTAATGAGTGCAACGCTGCATTCTTTAGGTTGGACCACCTCAAGAGACATCAAAGGTCACATGCTGTGAGTATTCATTGCATTTTGTGATGGATCACAGGAATACAAAGTGTTGAAGGCTTTCATCATTATATGCAGTATGTTTGCCGATCTTTTTTAATGAGTTAAACACTTTTTAAAGAATTGTTGCATCCGATTTTCTTTGTTTACTTCTTTACTAAAACTCAATAATTCGATTCACCTCTTTGTGTTGCTGAAATTTCCCATTACTTGTTCAAATTTTTCAGGCTAACAGCAAAAGACTGGCTAACACGGAGTGGAAACCGCGACCTACAAGTCAAAAACAATTAGTAAAAAGTGAGGCACCGCTGCCAGAACAAAAACTACCATTAGTTACACCTGTGATAAATCAAGAAGTGGGCGTGATTGAGGAACCGACGGTACAGCACGTATGCATTGTATGTAGTGCAATGTTTTCTACTGACGATCAACTGCAGCATCACATGATGGTACATATGAAACAGAACAATGTGGCGTACGTGACAGGAGATATAGTCCAAGGCACAACTATAAGTAGTGTTGGGGATTCCAGCTCAAAAGATGTGAATTCTCAGTCAATATATCAGCAGATTTCCACTGAAGAGACGAATAATATTTGTACAGTGTGCAACATGGTGATAATTGAACCGAATGGGTTGAAACAACACTTGGAAAGTGTACATCAATTGCAGTAATGGTAAGGTTGATATCAGAGGGAAAAATATCGTCATTTTGTACCTTTATCGGTGAACGTTTCTATGTATGTTGAAGGTTGTTTAATAACCTGTCTTTTGGTTAGTCAACTTGTGAGCCACGTACTTTAGCTGCCAGTCAAGTCATATTTGTTTTAAAAGTGTACCAAGTTTGTAGCAAGCAGCCAAATCAGTTTCAGACTTCTTATTTACTACATTTACACCTTATTTTATCGACTTCTACTGCTTGGTGCTTTTTTGATGTCTTTATAATCTTGTGTTTTGTATTTCATATAAACTTGTGTGTATGTTGTGTCGTATCAAACTCAGGGAAAAGAAATATAATCAATTATATCTGCACAGTATAATCTTGTACAAAATGTTATGAAGATTTCGGACTTAAAAGTTCTCGCGAACATTCAATTTCTTTTAGTTTGTTCAATCTTTTATTTTAACAAAATGTCTAATAACAGTGCATGAAGTTGCCACTTCAAACACACTTTTGCACTAATCGAACTCTATGCACTGTTACAAGGCCCTAATATTCTTCAATATAAATTATTAGAAGAGTCACTCAGACAAGTATGTCTTCATTCCACATGATTCTAGTTAATCGCACAACAGGACAGTATCTTCAGGCAACTATTAATTTGGAGTTGTGGGTCATATGAATAACATTGTGATATATAATACAGTTTTACTGGATTTTCTTGGATGCTTTACGGTGTATTTTGAGAAACATGTTTCTTAAATTGACTTAGCAATTTAAAGCTTTGTTCACACGTATAATCTGCCTTTGCGTTTTCAAGAATGGTGTCTGTAGCAACAAGCGGTGTTGTTCACGCATAACAGTTGCGTTTGCATGAAGTAGATAGGAATTTTACATTGTTCTGAAAAGCAGACTGAAACATTTTGTGTAAATCAGCACGATCCATTGTTACTTCTTGCCATGTCCGTAGCCGCCTCCGTGCCCATACCCCCCACCTCCGTAGCCACCTCCATGTCCGTAACCTCCGCCTCCATGTCCGTATCCACCTCCTCCGCCTCCGTGGCCGTAACCTACGCCTCCGTGTCCGTATCCACCTCTGCCGTGTCCGTAGCCGCCTCCGCGTCCGTAACCTCCTCTTCCGTGGCCATATCCTCTCTGTTTCTTTTTACCCTTAAATTAAGGTAGAAATCAGCCTTAAGATAGATGGCTTCATTTGATTGCCACAGCCCAGTGTTGCAGCACTGAATGTATGAGTTTACAGTAGTCCTTCCATCACACAACAATATGATTCAATTAGTAAATTTGGCTGATAACATATATGTCGCGGTTTTTCCAATGGTGGTCGGCTAAGATGTTGCTACTATCCCTCTGGTGTCGGCGGCGGGAAAGCCACCAGCTGTAGAACTCTCTGACACGACTTAAGAGGGCGGGCACTACTCCAGTCCTCCATATGGTGGTCCTTGTCCTGTTTAATCACGTACGCCGGCGTACCGTTGCGCGCTTAGGGCACCGGGCTAATACCTAACTATCTTAATTAAGGGCCTTGCCGGTGAGGCCCGACTACCGGCTAAGGAATAACTCGACTAGATTAATTACTATTTAGAATGCAGAGGACTCTGGCTGGAGCCAGAGGCCGGTATCCCGGTATAGCCGGTGAAGGTACTGCAGTGGGATGAGTCGGCAAGCCACTGACAAGTCTGGACTAAGACCAAAGCAATGGATTTGAATCTACGTTCGAATCCAACACCCAAGGAGAACCCCGAACTCCATGAGTTCGAGTATTTATACCGTTTGGAAGGGAAGGGGCATGGCTGGATTGGGTGCCAGCTGCGCATGCATGACTATAAATTACTCACGCATGTGCAGGCCGTGATGGTGGCTACGGCGGGGCTGTACTTGCAAGAGCTAAGCCTAACCAGCCATTTCTCTCTCCTTGCAAAAGAGAGGCTTGGCCGGCTAAGTGCAGAAAGGTGATGGGGACGCACCTTAAAATGGTTCAACTGTGACACCCTCCCCTAGACTCCGGCCATACGCCCTCGTATGGCTTTATTTGCTAAAAAAAAGAATACAAAAGTCATGCAGTGCGATATAAAATTCAAGTAATACAATCAGATCGTACAAACATTTCAAGTGAAATCGGCAAGTACCAACAATGATTTCAGATCTTAGTCGGTGCACATTAAAGTTTAAAAAGGATGACCGCATTTATTATTAACAATAAAGTACAATAATCGACAAGATACGGCAGAGAATTTGAACATTAGCCGACAAGATAAGGCACTGGCTACTTGAGTACAAATTACTATCACAGACTAGATTAAACCTACTTCTTTGGTCTGAATAACATGAGATACTACTAAACCGGCATACCTAATATAATGACTGGTAACTACACTACATTACTGCTAAAGTACAATGCCAGTATACAGTTTAAATGAACAAGAGAAAAACCGGCATAAACGCTAATTAACAAGACACAATGAACACAATAACAGTTCTGAATGCAATGCAATGTTCATTTTTAACACAGAGTCCTAGGGACACCGTGGGGAGGCATCCACTTCCATCGGCTGGTCTTCGTTTCGGTCCTCATTCTGATCCCCAGGTTGCACAGCTGGTGGCTGGGCTTCCTGTTGTGAGGCGGCAGGCTGTTCCTCTTCCTGTGACCAGGTGGCTGGCTCGTCCTGTGGCCGGGCAGCTGGCTGGTCCTGTGGCCAGGTGGCTGGCTCATCCTCCTGTGGTGCAGCCAGGGTTACCTCTGTTGTGGTGCCAAGGAGCATGGCTTCCATTTGGGGGGAGACATCCCAGGTGGGCGCCACTACGTCATCTAGAAGATCAGTCTCTGTTGCCTGGTTAACTGGACTGGGGACCGGATGATAGTCCTCTATGATGCTGGGAATTCTGAAAGTGCGGCATTCCTCCCATGTGGTATGTGAGCCCCGTAGGTCCTCCTCCAACTCTGCCATAGCCGGTTCATCTGGAACCCTACGGGTGGGATCCGGCAAGTAGTAGTGGCGGAAGCCATCCAGAGGGTCCACTGTGTCATCCTTCAGGTCCCCGAGGTTGTGCAATGGCAGGGACACTGGCAACAACACTGGTAGGGACACTGGCTGAGCTGGTGGGTCACCTAGAGAGGCTGCCAGCCTACCCCCAATCACTGGGGGCAGAGGTGTCAGTAGAGGTGGCCTGGGCCATGCGGGAGAGGTCACCATGGGTTGGTGCATTGGCACCGGTGGCGATGACGTGGAGGTAGGTGGAACATCCCCAGCTGGAGGGGAATCACCTTCTGGTGCCAGGGATGGAGGCCTTTCCTTGGGCTGTGGAGGGGTGAATGTCACCCTGTCGGGGAGGCATTGCTTGAAATCTTGCCAAGCACAGTCTCTCTCCTTCTCTTCACATCGTTGTCTGACTTCCCAGTCCTGGTTGGTCAGCTGTCGGTGGTGCTTCTTGGCCACCTCCTTAGCCCAGGCCGCCCTCCTGGCAGCTTCAACCTTCACCTGCGAAGTGGTGCGGGCCTGACGAGCCTCCTGGATGAGGGGCCGCAGGGCCTTGATGTTGTTATGGGCGAGTATTTTCTCTCTTTCACAGATCCTAGACCACTCCAAATCATTCCTCGCCGCCTCCTCGGCTTCAGTCTCCAGGTAGCAGCTCGCCAGCCAGGGGTTCTCCTCTGTGAGCATCACACGGGTGGCATCCCATCCAGTGTTGGCCAAGATGGCTTCTAGCCAGATGTGGGCATCCTCTGGCAGTACCTTGTTCAGATGGAAGACAC